>JAJJKW010001557.1:0-69994 GCA_023805745.1 Isotricha sp. YL-2021b
GGCTTTTACAGCCTTCTTCGTCATGATGTAGACCATAGCGGTTAATTTGCCCAAGTCATCACCATTAAGCGACTTAACCGCAATCTTCATTTCTTTCTTCGTGTAAAATTTCGGATAGCCTTCATACACATCTAAATTCTTTTCGTCCTGCTCCGAAATCTTCCAGACAAGAACAGGCACTTTGAATCCTTCACATTTCTTTATCGTTGCATACCGCCGGAATAATAACCGCCAGTCTTCAAGCATACCCGTTCCGACAATCACAGCGTCAGGCGTTCGGACTTTCATCTGCTCAATGGATAAATTACTGCCGTACGCAATGTAATATATATCTGCCATTCTTAGCCGTTCCTTTCCCTTTTCCTTTCCCTTTTCCGAAACCGTAATCATAACCCTCAATGAATGAATCAGGTTGCTTTTCACCGAGTTCATATCCTTCATCCATAACATGCATTTCAGCGGCTTCAAAGTCATTCATATCAAGAATGATTTCCGTATTATTCCAAGCGTCCCATGCCCGCTGATGAGCTTCCTGTTCATTTTGAGCCTCAACGGAGACTACCTTGCGATAGATCTCCGTTACTGCCACTTTGTATATCTTCATTAATGCCTCCATGCTACATTTCCGCTGACGTTCCGCAAAAGCAACATTCTTGCAGTTTTGAATTCCTCACCGATAAATCCGAGTCTTAACATCCAGCATCTGAACGCGTACTTTTCGTTTTCGGTCTGCTGAGGCTTTGAACTCGCAAAATTTAATTCCTTCGCAAGTTCACTCATAGCTAAGCATAACTGTATATATGCCTTGAGCTGTCCGCAATGAATGCCGCCTTTCTTGCTGTCATGAGGTTCATCAAACTGGAACAGCCTGAACTCGATTGTGCCTTTCGTGAACGTGGCGTGAAGGTTCAGCATGTGATAGCGGCTGTTGTTGTAATGCTCATAGCGTCTGTAATCTGCATTGTGGCTTTTGTACCAAATATCCGCAAGCTCTTCCATTGTCTGAGGCTTAAGAGTATTAACTCTTTTCAGGAATTCAGGATTAACCGTTCTGCAATAGTCTTCAGTTCTGCCCTCGTCAATCTTGATTGCGCGTCCGATTTGCTCTTCATGCGCGGCCATTATATTCGCAAGATTCGTAAGCGTCTTTGCTGTATGGTCTCCGGCTTCACTCTTTACGCCTACATGAATGTGAACTCCGCAACCACGTGATGCACTGCTCTGTGCTCCGGCCTTCCTTAATGCCCTTAACAAACTCTGCAATGTTTCGATGTCCTCGTAATTGAGGATTGGCGTAACAAGCTCGCATTTCTCATCGCGGTTCTGAGTGTCCCATGCTGACCAGGTAACATAACCGTTGCGTCTGGCTGTGAATTCGTATCTGCCTGTCTTGAAGAAATTTGCGGCAACCTGTGCGGCTTTCTCGCGCGTGATTGAATTCATTTCAACTTCTACTCCGATCGTCTGCTTCTTCATTCTCGCTATCTGGATTGCTGTCTTATCCGTCATTTTTTCTTGCTCCTTTATGATGTCTACTGCGTTTTTCGTTTTGATGTACATATCTTAACTCTAAAAACATAAAATGCAAGTATATTTTTCATCTTTTTATCGCAAAAAAAACGGCGGAATGAGTACCGCCGACATGAACAATAAGTTATACGATTCTGAAAAGCACTGCTGGGATTTCTTCTCCGTAGAATTTCACTGATACTATATCTTGAATGACTGCTCCAAGTTTCTTGAATGCCGCGAAAATTTCAGAATATGCTGTTGTCTTACTTGAGAATGTGAACTCCGTGATGCCAAGCCTGCGCATTTCTGAAATGACCGGCTCAATATCTGAATCCCATAATGATTCGCTGAAATCAATCCTGCTGTTGCCGTCTTTCCTGCTCACATGATACGCGCTGAATAATGCCGGATTGACTTCCTCACTGCTGACCTTCCAGTATGCTTTACCGCTTTCCTTGAGCTTTCTTGCGATGACTTCAAACTCCTCAATGAATAATTCTTTTTCCTGCATCGTTCGTTCTCCTTTCTGGTTTTTAACGGCAGGAGGTTTTGCCCTCCCGCCATGCTTTGATTCTGACTAGATAACCCTCATAAGGATTGCCGGTATCATTTCAGGTTTGCCCGTCTCGATGTCAACGCTTGAACTCCCAACCTGCGTTAATCCCTGAACCTTTGCGCCGTTAGCCTCGAATGCCGCTAACTTTCTGATAAGGCCGCAAGCCTCGTTCGTGATTGTGAACACCGAAATTCCTTCTGCTTTGAACTCCGCTACGATTGCAGGAATTTCCTTCTCCCAAATACTGCCGCTGATGTTTCTGATTGTTTTTTCCATTTTTCTTTGCTCCTTTTCGATTATTACTGCGTTTCCGCTTGATGATGTTATTTTCACTCTAAACAGATAAAAAGTCAAGTTTATTTTTTAATAAAAAATGGTAAAATACAAAATAAAATAAACGGAGGTAAAAAAATGGATATAGACGAATATATTTCAGTGGAAGAAGCAAGCAAAATCCTTGACTACAGAAAAGAATCAATAGCATTATTATGCCGTCAAGGAAAATTTGAGGGCGTAAAACGAATCGGTCATCAATGGTTCATACCGCGAAAATCAGTTGAAAATTACGTGAAAGCACCGCAGGGATTTGCGGCAATCTGGAAACGCAGACGCGAGGCTGAAAAGGTAGAGGCAGAAAATTATGATCTCTCTGATGATGAATTTTCAGAATCGCCCGAAACTGAAAATTCATCGTTCACGGGTAAAAAGAACATTGAGCTTGAAATTTTAAGGTGCTTAAAAATTCTGATTAAGGAAGTCAGAAAAATTGAAAGAATGCTCGCACAGACTAAATAAGCCTGTGCGATAAAATCACTTATATGCCTTAAAATAATGCGTTTTCCCCCAACAATCGATAGTGATTAAACGGGCGTATTCCGATGTTTCACGGTCAAGTCGAAATCTGCTAAACAGCCGCAAATTGTTGAGATTTTCAACGAGTTCCAGCCCTGTAACGCTATCTTCCGTTGCGTCCTGAATGGCTATCACGCTGCAGTTGTCTTTATGAAACATGATCGACAGTTCTTCCTGTATTCCATTTGCCGTTATTAATTCGGGATTTTTCATTGTCGCAAGCCTCCTTAGATTAAATTGCTTTTATGTTCACTCTAAAGAGAAAATCTTGCAAGTTATTGTGTCGGGTTAATTTTTGTGCGTTTTTACCGTATTGATTTTTTATTTTTTAATTCTTTTTCTGTGTTTTCTTCCGTAAAAGTCAAGAATTTTCCATGTAAAAATTTGGGAATTTTCACGCCTAATTTTTCGGCATTCTCAATGATGCTGATACCCTCGTTCCCAATATAAAATAAACATACAGCAGTCTTGAAAGCTTCCGAGTCGCCTAGTAGCTGATCTATTAAATGAGCTACAGCAACGAGAAAGAACATAACTACTTTACGTGAGATTCCGATAAAAGCTACTTTACTTGAAATTTCCCCTCTACTTCCGGCGCGTAATATCCCCGTGATTATATTGACCGATGTAAGAGCGATTAAAACTTTCGTAAAACCGTCAAGCCCGCCGAAAAACCATCCTCCAAAACCTACCATACTTGCAACAAAAAACTCTGAAACTTCATCGTTCATTAAGTAACCCCTGCCTCTCGTGCCATTTCGTCAGCGCGTCTCATCCAGCCTTTTCGGAATTTTTCCTGCGAAGGATTACGAGCTATTATTTTTTCGTAATAAATTTTTCGCTGTTTGTAAATCGCTCTTACTAGTTTTTGAGGTTCACAGACTTTAAGAGCCGCAAAAGTTTTCGGGCCGAATTTTCCGTCTACAACGACCGACTGACCGCAATCAATAACAGCCCGCTGTAAAATTGAAGCAAAACCGCCGTGATTAATGCAACAGTCCAAACAACAAAGAGCAACGGGAAATTCAAGCTCTTCCCATGTGTATCTGTCCCAAAAATTCTTCTTGTAAATCAATTTTGCTTCTTCTTGGGTAAGTTTGCAAATATCATCATGAGATACTATCCCTGCTTTATATGCAGTTTTAAGAGTTGGCCAAGTTACGCCGTAAGCTGTAGCACCGCCTAAATCAGCTTTTGCTGCTCCTTTTATTACAGGCCGTCCGTTGACGATTGTGAAATTTCTGCCTCCCTCCCATTTCAGAGAAAAAGCTATTGCGCGGTCAAATTTTTCTTGTGCGTTCATGATTTTTTCTCCTTCGGGTCTTCGATTTCAGCGGCTAATTCCTGCTCCTGTTGCTCCGTGAGTTCTTTCACTTCACCGAAATTATGTCCTGCAAATTCATTTAATTTTGAACATGCTTTGTCGACAATCAAGCCGATTACGACATCGTCAACCCATTCGAGATATGAAGGGAGCGTAATCATGTCATCCAGCTTCTTAATGACAGCGGCTCTTTTATCAGTGCCACTTTTGCCTTTCAAATTTTTTTCAGCCCAAAGAACTTGCTCAATCGCAAATTTTTTAATTTCTTCAAACATTGCGAATCTCCTTACAAAGGCATAATAAAATGTCTCATGAAACCATATTCGACTTCCCCAGTGGTTCTTATAGATAAATCTTTGTTTTTATAAAGAAACCATTGGAAATCGTGAAGTATCTTAAAACTCTTCCACCTTCTGGCTATTTCTTCTTCCGTGATTTTTGAGCCTTTACATTCTTGAGAATATTTATTAGTAGTAAGCATCATTTACTCCTCAATATAAAAACAAGGAGCCTCCCAAAGGGAGACCCCAACTTTGTGTAAAGCAAAAAGCTATTCACTTTATACAACAATTTTTGTTGATATTTTGCTTGTACCTTCATAAGTTTGTGTTCATTACTTTTATATTTTTTATTTAATTCTTTTGTATCATCTAATTCCTTATTTTTGTCAATACTTTCATTTATCTTTTGAAGTTCATTTAGAAGGTTTTTTTCAGTTTCACATAATTCATTTTCATTTTCTTTTTCTTTTTCTTTCTTTAAATTATTATTTAAATTGTTTAATTGATTTAAAAGGGATTTAATTTCTCTCTTATTTTCATTTATTATATTTTTTTTTTTTTTTTTTTCTTCTTCTTTTTTTTTTCTTTTTTCTTCTTCTTTTTTTTTTCTTTCTTTTATTTCTTTTATTAATCTTTCTTTTTCTTCTTTTTTTTTTCTTTCTTTTATTTCTTTTATTAATCTTTCTTTTTCTTCTTTTATTAATCTTTCTTTTTCGTCTTTTTTTTTTTTTCTTCTTCTTCTTCTTCTTTTTTTTTTTCTTCTTCAAAATTCAACAAGAGAGAACAATGTTTTATGATAATAAGTGAAATTTTTATTATAATTACCATAAATTTGATGAGCGAAAAATTTACAATTATTTTTTTATTCTACTAAAAAATGAATATTAATAGAAAATATCAATAAAACAATTATATATTAAATGACCTTTTAAAAGAAAAATATAGTTAAAAAACTAATAAATCAATAATCACAATATAATGAATTTTTATAATTAAATAATTTTAAAAATATTATTAAACAAATCATTAAGATTTTACAAAACAATTCAAAATATTTTCCGATATTATTTTTGATGTTTTAAAATGTTAATATTATCTTGTTTTCATAAAAACTTTTAATTTTTAATTCATAAAATATTTAATTGTTATCATTAAAAAAATAATAGTTAGTGAATAAAAGACAATTAAAATAAAGACTAGTTAAATATGAAAAATTAAAAAAATATAATATTTAAAAAAATAAATGATTTAAAAATAAAATAAATATATTATAAAATATATATTAAATTATAAATAAACTGAAAAAAAATACATTTTAAAAAAAATAAAAAATATTTTAAATTTACCAAACAAGACTATTATTAATTTCCTGATTAATAATATTAAAATCCTGATTAATCCATTTAACTCCTTTTTTATAACAAATAAGAACAATAGAATGAAATCCTCCACAATTAATTTCTTCAATTTTTCTATCATTAAATTCCATTAAATAATTAATAGGTTTAGGTAAAGAACTTTTAATTAAATTACCTAAACCTAATTGCCCAAATTTATTATTTCCCCAACTCCAAACAATTTGGAATAAACTAGTAGAATCTTTAACAAGAGCAAGACAATGACCTTCACCACATGAAATTTTTTCAACTTTCATAGAAAAAAAGCATTCAATTAAAGTAGGAAAAACAAAATCATAACATTTACAATTTTCTTTATCAAAAACATGATTTTGATTAGGAAAATCATTAATACCTAATTGTCCTAAATCATTAACACCACAAGCATAAATTTCTTTATTTTCACTAATAAACATAGAATAAGTTCCTCCTGCTTTAATATCTTTAATTTCAGGAAGAGAATTAATTAATCTTGGTTCAAATATTCTACATTTATTCATTCCTGTTCCAGGTTCAAAAGAATCTTCACAAAAACCTAATCCTAATTGTCCACTTGAACAAAATCCCCATGAATAAACTAATCCTTCTTCTGTTAATGCTAATGAATGTGCTTCTCCACATGATATTTTTTTTATTTTTGAATTTATTCCTTCTATTTCTTTTGGATTATTTATATATATTTTATTATTTTTTTCATAATTTTCACTTATATATTCTATACTATGACCTAATTGACCTCCTTGATCACTTCCCCATGAGTATATTTTTCCTTTTGATGTTAATATTATATTATGGACTGTTCCACTTGATATTTCTATTATTTTTTCCTCTTTTGGAAATGGTATTTTTTGGAATTTTTCAGTTTTTATTAATGGATCTTCTAAACATAATACTCCGTCATCATTACTTCCAAAACCATATAATTCATTTTCTGTTGTTAATATTAAATTATGCTCATTTCCACATGATATTTTTTCTGCTTTTATATTATTATTTATTTCTGATATATTTATTGGAGATTCTATTATTTCTTTTATTGATGAATTTATTCCACATTGACAACTTTTATTATTTCCCCATGAATATATTTCATTATTTGAATCTATTATTAAATTATGCTCCCAACCACAATATATATGTTTTATTGATTTGTTTTTTAATTTAAATATCATTCTTGGTAATGTTAAATAATCATAATTATCATGAGATGTTTCAAAATGAGGATTATTTCCAAATGATATTAAAATTCCATTTGGAATGTTTTTTTTATATGATAATTTATTTAATAGTTCATCATATATAAAATGAGAAAATTTTGTCTTTTTTTGTTGTTTTACATCTGTTGCTAAAGAATTATTTGAAAATTTATCATTAAATGAATTATTATAATTATTTGATTGACGATTTGAAAAATTATAATTTTTATCATTTTCTGTTTCTATTAGTAAATTTGGTTCAAAAATATCATTTGAAATATCATTTATAAAATCTTGATCATAAGTTCTTGGATTGTCATTAAAGAATGATTGAATTTGTTTTAAAAAATAAATTATATATTCTTTACTATAAAAAAATGTATTTAAAGATTCTGTTTTTTTTGAAATTGGTGGAAAAATAAAATTTTTAACTATATTAATTTCTGTATTTTCATATGTAAAATTATTTTCACTTAATTGATGATTTTTCTCTTTATTTAAAATAAATTTTTCATAAAAAGACATTTCATCAGTATTATTATCAAAATTACTATTAATTGAATCTCTCTTATCATTTAATTTAATATTATTTCCATTTAAAATTTTTTCAATATTTTTTTTGATATTATCATTAAAACCAAAATGAATTTTATATTCTTTAACAAATTTTTTAGAATTTTTACAATATTCATTATATTCTAAAGCATGAAACATTTCTTTAAAATTTTCATTAATAAAAGAATCTTCAAAAAAATTTGCTTTTCTAGCAATTTTCCATAAAGGAAACATCATAAAACCATGAGAATCATTATTTCTTCCTCTTGGTTCTCCATATGATAATAAAGTTAACATTGTTGAAATTGAAAAAAATTGTTCACTTAAAATATAACTTTCTTGTAATAAAGCTTCCATTAAATTTATTATAGATAGTTCTTGATATGATAATTCATAATTTCCTATTGAACAAATTTCTTTTATATCATATAAAAATTTCTTAGATTTTTGAATGTTAAGTTCAAAATAATAATAATTTATAAAACAATATATTAATGATTTTATTATTGTTCTTTCTATAGAAAAATCAACAGACGATATTTTATTAAATATATCTAAAATATATTGATTCCAATCTTTTATTGATTCAAATTTTAAAATAATATATTTATTATCTAAATATTTATAAAGAGATTTATTATTTAAATTTTGTAATTCGTTAAATTTATATTTCTGTTTGTAACATATTGTTGGTAATAATATTGTAAATTCATTTGAAATATCTTTCCAATATAATTTTTTTTTTATTTTATATTTTAATAATTTATCATCTTGTTTTTCTGAATAACCTGGTTTTACTTTTGTTATATTATTTATATTTGAATAAGAAGCGTTAAAACTAAAATTACTATTATTTTTATTTATATTATTTTCAATTAAATGAATATTATTTTCTTTCATATTTATTTTTGTTTCCATTGTATTTGGTTTTGGAATTATATTATTATTATTATTATTTTCAAATTTAGATAAATTTACACTTAATTCATTATTAAAAAAGTCATTATTAAAAGAATTTGAAATATAAATACATTTTGCTAAAATATAACCTGAAATTTCTTCTGGTTTTATATAAGAATAATTTTTAGTATCATTAATTGAAATATGTTCAATTTTCAATTGTTTATAAAGTGATTCTAAGGAAATTGAAGATTTAAATTTAATAAATGGATTTATAGTAAAATTTAATTTTTCTTCTAAAGTTGATAAAAATAAAAAAGGTTTTTTTCTTGCTGTCGAAATTAAATTTGTTAAAAAATTTTTTGGAGAAAATTCTTCTTTTTTTTCATTTTTTTCAGAAAAAAAATCTGTATACATATATTCATCAATTAATTTCCATTTTAAATATTTAATGGATAAAAAAAATAATAATTGTTCAAGAATAAAAGAAAAATATTCCTTTCCCAAAGGTAAAATTTCATTAGGATATAGAATACTTTTAATTAAATAATATATTTTTTCTTTTCTAATATCTCGAAGACATTTATTTTCTTTATTTAAAAATTCAAAATCATTTTGTTGGAAAATTTTTTCATTTTGATTTAGAGAATAATCTTTGATTTTTAAAATAAAATTTCTATTTTCTTCACTATTAAAACTAAATTTAATTAATTTAGTTAAAATTCCTATTTTTAAAATATCAACAATATTTTCATTTTGAATATTTGAAATGCAAAAAATAACTAAACCAAAATTAATTCCAAATTTTTTCATATTTTCTCTTAAACCATTATAAGTAAAGATATTATAACTATTTTTAGAAATCATTTTACAATAATTTTCAAAATGTTGAAAAAAATTAGATTTTAAATAAAATAAATTTGAAAAAAAATAATTTTCTGTTGTTATAGATTGAATTAAAGAATATTTTAATTTTATTTCATTTGATAATTGATATTGAATAATATATGGATTTGAAATGAATTTTTCTTTTAATCCATTTACTTTTGAAAAATTTTCACTTTGATAAATATTATTATTTAATAACATTGAAATAAAATTATGTTTTAAATTATCATTTTTTTCTTCATTTTCATTGAAAAAAATTCTAAAATTAATTCCATCATATTTTTTTTCTACAATTTTAATTTTTTCTTTATCATAATTAAAATTAAATTCTTCGGATAAAATTTCTTTTGGAGTTTTTATATTTTTTGAAAGAGAATTTTGTATAGAGCTATAAAATATTTTATTTCCTAAACTATCAAATGAAAAAAAATTAAATTTATTGAGGTTAAAATTATGAAATAAAGAAGGAATAAATTCATTAGCATTTATAATTATATATTTTGTATCACCTCCATACTTTTCATTATTAATTTCTAAAACATTATTTTTATTAATATTTGATAATAAACAACTATATTGAATATCTTCTTTTGAAAAATTATTTAAACAATTATCATTATTATTGATATTATTATTGTCAATTTCTGATTCAATTAAATTATTGTCATTGGAATTACTCAAATTAAAAATTTCTAAATTTAAATTTATTTTATTTATATTATTTAAATATATAATTGGGGTTACAAAAAGTATCATTCCAGAAATTTCACTATAACCTAAAATAGGGAAAATAATATCATTAGAAATTAAATTTATATTTTTACTTTTAAAATTATCATAGATTTGAATATAATCAAAAAATAAATAATTTAAAGCTTTCATTTCTTCAAATAATTTCTTAGATTTATTATATGGTTGTAATCTAATAAATAATCCTTTCCATTGAAAACCATTTAACCAATCTTCATTTGTTAAAGAAGGCAAATTTGTTTGCGATAAAAAATTTTCTGGAAAAATTCTTCCTTCTTTTTTATAAATTGAATAATAGTAGTATAATGATAATGATTCTACCAAATAATCAAAATCTTTATATAATTTTAATATTTTCCATAATAACTTATTAAATAAATAATTATCTAATTCTTCTCTATTTTTTTTAATTACTTTTGATATTTCTATTGATTCTTTTATCCAATTTCTTTCTTTTAAATTTAATAAAGAAAAAGAAATTGATAATTTATTATTTTTATTTGTTTGAATTATTTTATAATAATCATCTCCTGTTGAAAAATCTTCTTCATTATAAATTAAATTATTATCTTCTTTTATGAAATACAAACTATTTTTTTTTGTTAACTTTGATTTAAATTTAAAATTATCGTCATTTAAAAAAGATTCTTTTTCTATTTTTTCTTTTTTTATTGATGAATTTTCTTTTGATTTACTATTTATTTCTTCTATATTATTTTCTTCAATATTATTTTCTCTTACTTGATTATTTTCTTTTAAAATATTATTTACAAATATTTCTTTTCTATTTGATGATGATAAATCAGTTAGAGATGATTTTAATTTATTTTCATTATTTATTATTTCTTTTTCAAAATTACTTCCTTTTTCACTTTTTCTAATATTTTCATTATTTTGTATTAATTTCTTGCTACTATTACTTGTTATTTCATAATCTAAATCTAATTCATTTTCTTTATTTTTATTATCCTTTTTATTATCATTTTTCTTATTTTTATATTTTTTTTTTTTTTTATCAGAATTATCATTTTTATGATAAGTTTTAATAATATTATTGTTTTTATTCCTATAATTTACATTAGGATTATTATTACTATGAGAAACACAAATTCCCATTAAATAAACTTTTAATTAATTTGATAAATAAAAAATTAAATTTTCAAAAAAAAATAAAAAAACAAAAAAAAAAAATAAAAATTATTATTTTAATATGGCAGAAAATAATAATGACGTGTCAAAAGAATATTTTGAAAAAGGAGTTTCTTCATTTAACAATCAAAATTTTAAAGAAGCACTTCACTATTTTAAAGAAAGTTATTCAAAATCAAAGAATCCTGAAACAGAAGAATTTATAAAAAAATGTGAAGACCATATTAAAGAAAAAGAGGAAAATAAAGAAGAAAATAATGAAAATTCATCAGAAGAAAAAAAAGAAGATCCAGATTTAGAATGTGAAAAAATAATAAATTGTCATGATTATTATGAAATATTAGGAGTAAAAAATGGAGCTTCAGAAGATGAATTAAAAAAAGCATATAAAAAAAAAGCAATTAAATTTCATCCTGATAAAAATCATTCTCCAAAAGCAGAAGAAGCTTTTAAAAGAATTTCTACTGCATATACTACTTTAACTGATCCTAAAAAAAAAGAAATATATGATAAATATGGAAGTGATGAACAATTTAGAGAAAAATATTATCAAGAACATCAACAACAATTTAATGAACAAGAAATTGATCCTTTTGATATTTTTGAAGCTTTTTTTTCAGGAACTGATATTAATGAAGTTTTAAGAAGAAGAAGACAAAATGTCCAAAGAAGACAAAATAATATTAATCCTAAAGTTGCTAAATTTCTTCCTTTTATTCAATTTATTCCTTTTATTTTAATGTTTTTAACTTATATTTTACCTGCTTTACTACAAGAAAAAAAATATTATGATTTTGAAATGAGTTATGATTTCCCTTATAAAAGAAATACTTATAAAAATAAAATACCTTATTTTATTGGAAATGATTTTACTAAAAAATTTAATAATTTAAATGATATTAGAAATCAAGAAAATGAAATTGAAAAAAAATATTTTAATTATTTAGAAGATAAATGCACCGAAAATCAAAAATATAGAAATCAATTGGAAATTAAAAAAAAATATTATAAAGAAGGAAGTTATTATAGAGAATTAATTGATAGAGAATTAGAAAAATTAGATTCTACTGCTTGTGATAAATTAACTGAATATAAAGAAAAAATGGAACTTAATTAATATAAAAATTAAAATATTAAAATAATAAATAATTATTTCCTTTATATTTCAAAATAATAATAAGAAATTTTATAATTAGAAACAAAAAAATTAAAACAAAATCAAATAATTTTAGAGTAAATAAATTTAGTGAATAAATTTTAAAAATATATTTTATTTTGATAAATTTTTTCATCAATAATTTATTAAGAAATGTATATTTGTATTCTGTAATGTTTATTATTTTTACTTAATTATTTTTCTTGTTTTGTTATCAATCAATCCATTTTATTTGATATTTTAAAAAATTGTGAAAACTAATTTTTTTTTCATTTAGTGGAAACATTAAATAATGAAAATAATATAATCGAAAAAAAGTGGTTTAATTTTGAAGAAAAAAAAGATATTGAACAATAATTTTTATTATGATATTATTGTTTTTTTAATGAATAAAAATGCAAAAAAAAAGAATATAAAGTAGCAGACAAAGTTTTCAATAAAAAAAGTTTTTTTAAATTAAAAAAATAACAAGTAAACTTAATAGATAAAAATTAAAAAGGAATAAAATTTATTTTTGTGATTTTTGCAAGTTTTACTTTAAAAATATTTATTATATATAAAAAGAATTTTAAAAGTTATTTCTTTTTTGGAATTGAACTTATATTTTCTCATTTTTTTCAATTAATTAATTTTAATTAAAAAATATTAAATATAATATGGGTTTGCTTTTTTGTCTTCTCCTATAATATAAATTCCTAATTCTCCTACATAATATTCATCTACATAAATTATTTCTTCATATAAATTAATTCCATTTTCAAAGAAACATAGATATTCAATATTTTCTCTAAATAAAATATTTAAATTGTTTTCTAGCTCATTTCTTCCAAATGTAATATTATTTATTTTAGTAATATTAACCTTTTCAGTACAAAAATTAATTGAACTTGTATATTTTAAATCTCCTTTTAAATAAAATTCAACATATGTAGTATAAGATAAAAAGTAATCATTATCTACATATAAGCTTATATTTAGGGTTGTATTTAATTTTTTATATTTATATTTATAATCCATGTTTAGAATATTAATAAAAATGTTCACAAATTCAAAGCTTTTTCCTGTTATTATTGTATCCCAATTATTTTTTTCAAAATAATTTTTTGAAAGTTTTAAAGGATTGTCTTTTGATAAAGTTATAATTGTTTTATTATATTCTAATTGATTAATAAGTGTTTCAATAAATTTATAACTAATAAAATATTTTGTTTTATTTTGTTCAGCATTTGAAAAATTTTTAAATGTATTATTATTAAATTCATCAATTTTTTGAATTTCAGTTCCTTCCAAATTCCCAGAATAATATGTTAAAATAGATATATTTTGATAAAATTCAGGGAATTTAACAAAAGACTTTTTAATAATTTTATTTTTTTTCCCAAAAATAGGAGATAAAGTTATTGTTATCTCACTACTATATTCAGATTTTATTGCTTCTTCTAAAAATTCTTTTATTAGTGTTTTAATATTATTTTTATTTTTTTTTAAAAAATTTTCATTTAATATTTTTAATATTTCCAATTTTGTTGAAGTATCTGCTTCATCTAAATCAATTTTATAATTCGATTCAATATCAGATTTTTTTTCTTTTATATTAATATCAAAATCATATTTATTATTTTCTTTTAAAGTTTGATTAATATAAATATAATAAATTGAAATAACAATTTTTCCTTGTTTTCTTAGTGTATTATTTTTATAAAAATTATAAACACCTTCAAATTGAATAGGAAAAGGAGCAAATATAATAAAATTATAACTTTCATTTATAAATTTTAAATAAGACTTAATATTATCTTTTCTTTTTAACTTCATATCTCCAAATTCTATAGATGTTGTTGTTTGCTCATCATTCAAATTGTTAAATTCAATAACTTCTTTTTTATGAAAACACTCAAAATAATGGTAAAATATCTCATCTAATCTATATTGATATGGGGATAAAGAAATTATTAATTGAGAATCTGTAAATTTCAAAAATAATAAAAAGGGAATAAAAAATATAAATTTTGACATATTTTGATTAAATCAATTTTTTTGAATAATCAATGAAAAGTATTAAATTTTTAAACAATAAATATTTCTATATTAGAAAGAAATTATATTATATAAAATAATAAAACTATCCAATTTATAAATATTTTCAAATAATAATTTATATCAATAATAGTTCATCTTTACAAAAAAATATTTATATTTTATCCAAATATGATCTCTTCAAAATGTTTCTAACATTAAAAATTGAAATACTAAAGAAATAAAATGATTAAAAGAAAAACTAAATTCAATATCATTATCTTATAATAATCAAGATAAAAGAACTTAAATAAAACTTCTGGAAATTTTAAAAACAATATTCAAAAAAAGAAAAAATGAAAAATAATGAATAAATAAAACTTTAAATTTCGCTAGAATAATTAAAAAATTAAAGAAAGAAAGAAATATTTTTTAAAAGGAAATGAAATAAAAACAAAAAGTAAATTTTAATCAAAAAGTTTATTAAATTAATATCAAGGAGTTTAAAAAAGTAATTCAAATAAAATATATTAAAAAAATTCATATAAAGTTTATGAAAATAAGAAAAATTATGATAATTATAATAAACATTGAATAAAAATATTCTATCTTAGAAATTTAGAAATAGAAATTTTTTCAATTAGAGTCATAAAAAATTAATTTCTTTTTGAAAAAAAAATGAAAAATCATTATATATAATTTAAATATTTTTTTTGATTTTTCTTAAATTATTTATTTTATTCCAAGATTGAGAAAAATCCACTTTTTTTAATATTTTATAAAATAATTATTTATTTCCTACTATTTTTTTCTAACTATTTGAGTATTATAAAATAATATTTCATGAATTGGATTCAATTCTCTAGTTATTTATTCTCTTATTTATTTTAAACTTTTTTTTAAAAAAGTTGTTATAAATCCCCACCTAAATGAAAAAAGGCATCATGAGTAATATTAATTAAAAAACTCAATTTCTGATAATTTAAAATTTGGAGGATAAATTTCAAAAAATTCTAATCTTCCTGTTTCACCAAGAAAGAAATATCTAACTCATTATTAAATATAATAAAAATTCTTAAAAAATAAGAATATCAAATTTATTAATATATCTAATAAAAAGAACTCTAACTTTAAGACCCTACAAAGTAAGTAATTGTAAAAATCTTCTTCTTTCAATTTCCATTTAAATTTATTAATTTTGCCATATAAAAAGAAATTTGAATTTAAAAAATATAATATAATTTCAAAATTGCAAAATAAAATTTATTTATTAGAAAAATGAAGAAGATAGAAAAAGAAAAAAAAAGGGAAATGAGGAAAAACAAATAGAAAAGGAACAATAAAAAAAAATAAGTTAAATCAATATTAAATAAATATTTAATAAAAATAATAAATAAATAAATAAAATTTATTTATTTAACCAATTTAAAAAACTTTTAGTAAAATAAATGTTAGAAATACTAAAATGAATTAAAATATTAATAGATTTTACAATATTAAGACTGAATCATCTTCAAAAAAAAATGGGAAATGAAAATTTGACATAATTGGAACAAAAGAAAATATAAAAATATGTTAGGAAAACTTTTGATAAACCTACTATTGATAAAGAAAAAGTTTTTAATTCAATTTTAATTTCAAAAATGGTATTTACAGTGAAATTTTTCATTTTGATTTGAATTATTTTTATTTTTTTTTGAAAAAATTGGGAAATTAAATAGTTCATTTTGATGAAGATAATCAAATGAAAATTTAAATAAATATAATTCATTACAATTAATTATATATTTTATTTTTTAATAGTTTTATATTTAAACTATTGTTATTAAAATTATTTCTATCTTTTTTAATTGTTTCAATTTCTTTATTTGTTTTTTTAAAATCTTTTAAAAATTCATAACTACTATTTGATTTTGAATAATAAAATAATCTTTTTTAGTATAAAAATTTATTATCCAACATTTTTTTATTTTTATGATATTTCAATTTATTCTCTTCTATAACAAAAATTTTTCAACCATAACATTATCAAATTGAAAAACATTATTTAAATTGTTCATAAAACTTTTTTTAATTCCTCTTTATTAAATTTCTCTTTTTTATTTGAGAAATTTTATTATTTAATTTTTATATTAGTTGAATTATGGTCTTTAAAATGATGAAAAAACCATTTATAATAATCTAAATTTTATTGTAACCCAATCTTCCATTTCTGTTTTATTTTTGATTATAATTATTTTATCTTCGATATAAATCAGAATATTTGCTTAATCTCATTCTTATTTTTAAAAAGAAACCTAATTACATTAATTTATATTTTATTATTGAAAAAAAACAATAATAATAATTTAAAAAAATGAAAATGAAAGATATATTTGATTTTTACTCTGTTCCAGCAAACTTCACATATAGAAACTACAATTTATACCCATCAATATGTGGAGGAATAATATCTTTAATTCTTCAAATCCTTTTATTAGCTTATTTAATATTTTTAATAATTCAAATGTCAAAAAGAGATGTTCCAACAATATATGAATCTGCTATGCATGAAGATATTCCATCTTCATATGAAGTAATTCCAATAGATCAAGAAGAAAAATATGAAAGAAATACTGGTTTTAATTTTATTCTTTTTGCAATTAGAAAACAAAATGTAATTAATAATATTAATATTACAAATGGAGATATGAGTTTAACAGTAGTTCAACATATAATTTTTGCTAATGGAACTAAAAAAGAAACAAACCTTTCTTTTGAAATATGTCCATATAATATGACTAAAGTTTTTCCTGATGAAAAATCAGAGGATTATAATAATTATTATTGTATTACTGAAAATTATATCTTGAAAGGAAATATTGATTTCAATGATAGTTCATGGATTGAAATAAGTTTAAAGAATAATACCTATAATACTTTGAATAATGATGGTGAAGAATATCAAATTCAAATTTATTACCAATTTAATTCTATTAAATTAAAAAAATTTAATAAAGATATTATTGAAAAAAGTTTATTTGGAATTTATTACATTTTAATGGATAATTATTCTAAAATGGTTGATTTAGATTTTTCAGTAAATGAAATAGAAACAAATGATTATTTTCTTCCAAGATATTTAGTAGGAAAATATAAAAAAAAATATTATTTAATGGAAAATAGCAAAATTGAACAAATAAAAGAAATAACAGATAATATAATATTTAAAATTAGATTTACTTTATCTCGAAATTCCAAAAAATATATTAGAAAATTTGATGATATTATAACTATTTTAGCAATTGTTGGAGGACTTGCAGGAATTGTTTTTCCAATTGGATTTTTATTTGTTTTTTTAATAGCAGATTTTAAAATGAATGAAGAAATGATGAATGATAGATATAATATAATAGATCCTGTAAAAGATGAAAAAATTCTTCCATTTAATAAATTTATTCATGAAAGAAAACAAAAATTAATTCAAAAATATTTTCAAGGAGGAAGAAATAATAATTCTAATAAAAATAATAATACAAATAATATTGATGAAAGAACTAAATTAAAAGAAAATAAAAAATATAATCAAATAAATGAAAAATGTCAAGTTAAAATGAGTGATGATTTAATAAATGATGATGGTTTAAATGATGAAGATGCTAATCCTTTAGAAAAATTTTTTACTTTAAGAAGAATTTTAGATATGTATAATTATGATATAAATAATTTAAAACATCAAAATAATGGAGAAGGAAATGAACCTTTAAATGATCCAGAAAATATTGATCAAGCAAAATATATTATTTATAAATTTATCTATGATAATGCTAAATATAAATCTCAACCAGATTTTACTTTTAATTTTATTGAAATGATTAGATATTATTTTTTCATTACTTGTTGTAGAAAAAAAAGAAGAGAAATTATTAAAAAATTCAAAGAAGAAAAATATAATATGAAATATAGAAAAACAGATGTAAGTGAAAAAGACAATAAAAAAGAAAATGAAAAAGAAAAAGATAAAGAAAAAGAAAAAGAAAAAGATAAAGGAAAAAAAGATTTAAACTCAAGTAATATGTCAAATCAAAATACAATGAGTAATGAAATTGCATTTGAAAATTTAACAAAATTAGAAAAAAAATTTTTAGTATATGATGGAGCAAAAAGAAAATTAGGAATGGATTTTGATTTAATAAATATATTAAAAACAATAGAAGGATTTGATTCTTTTAAAAGAGTATTTTTAGAAAAACATCAACAAGTATTATTTGATGCAGTAACTAAAGATATAATAGATATAAATATTAAAAAAGAAGAAAATGAAAACTCTGATGATAAAGAAGAAAAAGAATATGAAGATTTATTAAAAATGAATGAAGTATTTACAAATATAGTAAATTATACTAATGGAAAAATAGAACCTTATATAGAAAGATTAATGTATATTACTGGAAGAAAAGAAAAAAATATAAAAACTTTTCAAAATGTTATTAATGGGAAAAAAATTATTGATCAAATTGTTAAAGATATTGATGCTGAAAATAAAAGTGAACAAAGTTCTGATTCTTTAAGTACTTCAAATAGATTTGGAACAAGTGAAATTGATAAAACAAGTGAATTGAAAGATAGAAGTGAACATAATATTTCTATTTTAGATAAGAAAGGAGTTAAAAAAGAAATTGAAGAAAATTTAATTAATAATGATGAGAGTAATATTAATGAGAATGATAATAATAATAATAATAATTCCAAAAGTATTGATATGGAATATGCAAATGAATTACAAAAACTTTATGGAAATAAAAGTAAAAATACTGATAATGAAGATGATGAGGATTTTTAAATCAATTTTATTTACAATATCGAAGAGAAAAATTTATAATTAATATTTAAATTTTTTAATAAATCAAAACTTTTCAAATTTTTTAATAAATTATTTTATGTCATTTAAGATGTTAATAATAATTAAAATAATTTTTCTTTACCTTCAATTAATGAAAAATTATTTAAATTACTTCTATGACTTGTATTTAAACTAATAGTTCTTTTTGTATAGGCAGACATATTAGGAGAAGAACTTGATTCTTTAATAGAATGATGATAAATATATTTTGTTCCTCTCATTTGTCCAATTAAATGTTTTTCCCATTTTAATAAATTTTCTCCTTTTATATATAAACCACTAAAATTTTTTTTTAATTTTTTTTCTTTATTAATGTCATTTTTTTTTGATTTTAAATTATTTGGAATTGGAATATTAGGTTTTCTAATATATAATTTATTCTTTTTTATATTTTGTATATCTTCATTATATTCATTTTCAGTTCTTAAATAATTATTAAATTGAAAATTCATTTTATCTAACATATCTTTATGATAAATATTAGTATCTTCTCTTTCTTCTTTTTTTATTCGAAATTGTTCTTGAGTTGAAGAAAAAATTAATAATTGACTTTTTGGTCTTTTTAAAACTTTTACCAATTTATTTTCTAATTTTTTATGCTCTTTTTCAAATTTTAGAAAAGAGGATAATCTATTTTTTTGTTTTTTTAATAAACACATATTTTTATCATTTATTTTATTATTATAATTGATAGAAAAAGAATCATTTTTATTTTCTTTAATTCTATTTTCATGTTTATCAAAGAGTAAATAAATGTCATGATTATATATAATTTCTTTTTTTGGTATTTTTGAAAAATAAATATTATTTTTTTTTCTTTCTCTTGTATATTTTTTCTTTTTTATTAAAGGAAGCAAAAATTCATGTTTTGATCTTTTATGATTATTATTTAAAATATAATTATATTGGATATCATCATTTATTTGAGTAAAAAATTTTCCTAAACAAAAAGGTTCACCATCACATGTTTGGTTAAAATAATTTGAAGGATTAAAAAAAAAGTTTGAAATAAATTTTTGATATTTTATATTTTTATTTGAATTTATATTAATTTTATGAGCAATTTTTGAAGGAATTATTTTCATTATTTTTTAATTTAAAATCATTATTTTTTTATCAAAATATTATTAATAATAATTTAATAAAAATACTTGTTTTTTAAAAACAATAAAATTATATTTTTTTTTAAAATATACAAAGAATATTTATATATATTCTACCTAATTAGTTTTAATATGAATCAAGTTTTCTTAATCTTTTTTATTAAAAATATTATTAGTTCAAAGAGTTTAAAGTATATTTGTTATTTTTATTCTAATTACTGTAAAGTTTGTTTAAAGTATTGATGTAAATCCTCATTTTTTTTAAATAATAATTGAAAAATTCTTTTATATTCATTTTTTGATAAATTATTTTAAAAAGTATAAATAACTTTTTTCTAAATTTATTATTTTTTAATTCCTCATAATAATCTTTTCCTTGATAATAATTATAATATTGGGTTTTATTTAAAAAAAAATATTATTAAATATAAATTTTTTTTTTTTGTTAATTTTTTGAAAATTAAAAAAAATAAAAAAAATAAAAAAACATGGGTGCAATAGTTCAAAAAAGCATAGTAAAATATGTAATATTATATGGAGAAAAAGGAGTAGGAAAAACATTATTTCAATATCAACTTCAATCAGAATTGAATTTAGAAAAAGAAAAAATAAAACCAACATTTGGAGTAAATTTTGAAATTTATACAGTTAGAGATATAAGTTTAGGAATATTTGATTTAAGTGGAGATATTCAACAATATACTTTAACAAATATGATAACTAAATCAGTTGATGTTGTTGGAATAATTTTTGTAGTTAACTTAGAAAATATAAATAATTTAGATGAGAGTAGTGAATGTTTAGAAAGAATTATTGGAAATAATTTTATTAATACTCCTCCTAGTGTTTATATTATTTTTAATAAACCTAAATATATTGAAAGATTAGATTGGATTGATAATGAATTATTAGAAAATAGAATGGGAATTCCCAAATTAAAAAAGTTATATAAAATTAAAGTAGTAAGTCAAATTTGTGATATTAGTGAAATTCGAAATGATGGAATTGATGGTTTTTATAAATTTAAAGAATTAATAAAAGCATAATAATAATTGAAATAAAAAAATTTATTTTTTTTCCAAGTTATATTTAAAAAAAACAAAAATTAAATTTCTTTTTCTTTGTTTGAATAAAAAAAATAAATTAAAAAAAAAATTTTTTTTAATTTATTTTTTTAAAAATGTAAATTACAAGGTTTCCCATTGGACGATTGAGGAAGCCTCCATCCGAATAGTCACGAATTTGTATATAAGAGGAGTACGAGACTCAACCCAATTTTTGTTAAATGTCAACTAAACGAAGGTGAATGTGAATCACCACGTAATGGTTGAAGTATCTATTATTATTTTATAATAATAATATCTACCTATCATTTATTTATTCATTTTTTTAATTTTTTTAATTTTTTTTTGAAGTTCTTTATTATTTTTTTTATGGGAATAAATTTTATTTATTATTTAATTATTTTTTATTTTTGTTTTTTTCTTTGTTTTTTTATATTTTTTTTGTATAAATAAATTAAATGTACCAAGGATTAAAAAATGTTGTAGAAAATTTTGTAACAGATTTAAAAAATGAGGAAAAAAAGAATAAATTATATTCCCTTTTATTAAACATTTATATAGAAGAATTTAATGATTCTTTACAAAATATATTATTAGAAAAACAAAATGTTTTTATAGATAATTTCAAATTAAAAATGGTAAATTTACTCTTTGACATTTTATCAGATAAATTAGAAATAAAAGAATTAATAAATATATTATCAAAAGTTGAACAAAAAATATATGAAATATATAAGAATGCATATTCATTATGTAAAAATGAATATTCAAATTATAAAAACAAAAATATAGAAAATAAATTATTTTTTATGAAACATTGTATAAATGATGAATCAATAAATTCAATTCATTCATGTGGAGGAAGTTTTATTCCAATATACCAAAAAAAGGAAAATAATAATAATAATAATTTAAAATATGTTATATGTTCAAATTGTAAAGAAGTATATGATTCACATTATATATTAATGAAATGTCCAATTTGTAAAATAGATTATTATTCATATTATGTTAGTTTAGACGATATGAAAAATCCTTATGCTACATGGGAAAAATATCATTGTGATATAATAATGAATGAAAAAATGTATTGCATAAGATGTAATAAACCTTTTTGTTTAAATAATAGAGGATTATTATTTTGTAAAAATTGTAATTTTCTTATTGAACCTTTAAATGTTATTTGGAAATGTATTAAATGTTTAAAAGAATTTAAATCAAAAGCTAAAATTTATAATCCTTTAGAATTTAAAGTTTTCAAAATTGCTGTTAAAGATGCCATTATTAAGAAAAATATTGTTCATCCTCAGAAATTAAATTGTGGTTGTAATAATAAAAATAATTTAGATAATGTTAAATTTAGACATTCTTCTATTTGTGATGGAATAATATATTTAGGTAATTTAAATAAGAAAAATATTCTAGTTTGTGGGAAATGTGGAACTTTTTGTTCAGTTAAAAAATTTATTTGGAATTGTCCTTTTTGTGGAAAAAATTTTAAATGTAGAGAAATAGATATAATTAAAAATAATAATTTAATTAATAATTCTCTAAGGAGAAAAAGCGAAAATTATGAAATTCAAGATTATTCTATTAATGAGAATAATTTGAGTTATAATAATAATAATATTAAAAGAAGAGTTTTATCAATTGATTTAAGACCAAAAGATATGAAACATTTAAATAGTGAAACTGAAAATAAAACATTTTTTCCAAATTCTTCTCCATTAAAAAATTTTGCTTTTAATTTAAAAAAATTTAATCAAAGAAATTATAATAAACCAAAAATTTTTTCTAAGATGGGAAATTCAATTGATTTATCTTTATTAAATAATAATAATAAATTACCAAAAGAATATTTGATAAAAGGAATGGCAGAAAAAAATAAAGATAATATAAATAAAAAAGAAAAAATAGAAGAAACAAAAGAAAATAAAATTGAAGATGAATTATTATTATTAAAAGAAAATGATTTAGGAGAATTTATTTATATTAGTGAAAATATAAGTGAAGTAATTTATAATAATATTTCTTTTTCTTTTATTGATCTTGATAAATTTGATGAAAATATTTATAAAAAATATTATAATCTATATAAAACAGAAATTAAAAATCAAAGAGATCAAATAAAAATATATAAATTATTTAAACATAAATTTTTAACAGAACAAATATTTTCAATTTTAACAGAAGATTTTAAAGAAGCATCTAAACCATTTAATCAATTTCAAATATCTTCAATATTAACAAATTCACTTTTACCATTAAAATTTTATTTAGATAATTTTGACAAAAAATTTTTATTATCAACGAATAATTTTATTAAAATTTCAAATGAAGAGTATAAATTTTTTCCTTTTATAAATGGAATTGGAGAACAATATGAATCAAATAATAATATTAATATTATTGCTTTTATTATGATTGATATGATTAGTTTAGATGAAAATGTTGTTTTAACTACACAAAAATATTATAATCAAAAAAACAAAGATGAATTGATTAAATTTTTAACTCCTATTTTAAGAGGAAAATTATCTGATGGAATTATTTCTGTATTAATTAAAATGCTTGAAACTGAAGAAATATTAAAGCCTAATTTAGAAAAACTTATTGAAATGATTAAGGAGTAAAATTTTATTTATTATTTTTTTTTGTAAAATATAAATAAAATTTATTATTTATTTTATTTTCTTGTCTTATATCTGAATTTTCGAAATCTTCATAATCAATAAATTTATTATTTTCATGAAAATTTAAAACTTAAAAAGTTTCATATTCCTTTTTTTCATTTTTTCCTGATTTTTTTCTTTTTTTAGAAAAATTTTTTATATTTAATCATATTAATATATAAATTAGATTAATTATATGGATACGCTCTTATTCATTTAAACCTTAAATTACTTTAAAAAAAAATTGAGTTTTTATTAAATAAATAATTGCATTTATTTTTTTCTTTTATTCTATTTTTCCATTATTTTATTTATATGAAATAAACATGTTTTATTTAATTATTTAAATAATTTTTAAGAAATAAATTATTTATTTATAAGATATAATTATAAATTAAAATCAGTATTATTTTAATAGAAAAAATTAAAGTTAGATTACTTCGGGGAATTTTAAATAAGGATTATATATATTTATTGTAGTATTATTTTTACTTTTTCTTAAAGTTGATGTTATTGGTCTTTTATATGAATTATATTGAGTAGTACTATTGAAATTAATTTGAGAAATTTGTTTATTTGGAAAATTAGATATATTTAAAGATGTTAAATCAGTTTTTTTCTGATTTGTTTCAAAAAGAGAATAATTTGGAAATAATCCATAATTTAATTTATTATTTATATTTCTTTCTCTTAATTTTTTTTTTAATAATATATTTTCCATTGATAATTTATCTAACATTTTTTTGTGGTTGGTAATAATATTTTGTAAATTACTTGTTTTTTTTGAATAGTCATCAATTGAGTTTTTATATTTTTCAGATTTATTTTCTAAATCTTCAATTGTTTCTTCATTTAATTTAATGATATTTTCATCAATTTTTGAATCAAAATAATTAATATATTTTGAATTAAATTCTTCGATTTCAAATAATTTTGCTTTTAATTTTCTATAATAATTGATTAAACTAATTTGACCCATTTCATTAAATTTATCATTCTCTAAAATCATATCTTCAAAAATATTTTTTTGCTTTTTTTCTAGAGTAGTCATTGGAATAAAAGTATTACTTAATTTATTTTTTAAAGCAAGATTATTTTTTGGACCTTCTTTTTCTTTTTGATAATATACAACAATTTTAGTTTTTTTTCTTTCAATTCCTTTCTCATCTAATTCTTTAAATAAAATGGGAAATTTAAATCTGTTGACATTTTTTTCATATTTATCTAATTCTTTTTCAAATTCTTCTTTTAAATTTAAATAAGTTGGAAAATTTTTTATATCTTTTATATCTAATATTTTTTTTTGTTCAAAAATTTTTTTATATGATGAAATTAAATTATCCAATGTAATATATAGTTCAATTATTTCATTAATATAATTTCCTTCATTCATTTTAATATTTTTATTTCTTTCATTTGTTTCATTTTCTAATTTTTTTATTTGTTCTTCTTTTTGTTTTATTAAATTTTCATACTTTTTTATTATAATATTATTTTCATTATTTTGATTTTTTTCTATTTCATTAAATTCTTTTTTAAAATATAGTTTTAAATCTTTTGTAATTTTTTCTTCATTTTCTTTTTCATTAATTATAACTTTTTTATGGAAATTATCTGGAAGATTTTTTATAATTTCATCTTTTATAATAACATCTTGTTTAAATTTTTTAAGTAACTGTTTTAATAAATTATTTTTTTCCTTCAAAATTTCGATATTTTTGGAATGTTGATTTCTTAATTTTATTCTTTTTTCATAAGCTAATTTTTCTTCCTTTATTTCTGTATTTAATTTAATTAATGCTTCATCAGTAAATTTTATTTGTTGAAGTGTTAGGATTTTTTTTTCTTCATCTTTAATTTGAATCATTTTATTTTGTATATCTTTGATTTTATTGTCAATAATATCAATATTTTCTAATGATTCTCTTATCATTTGAGTAAATTTTTTTTCTTTTGAATTTTCTACATTGTTTAATAAATGATTAAAATTTCCAGTAAAATTAAAAATTTCTTTTAAAATTTCTAATTGTTTTTTATAATTCTCCTTTAAAATTTCTGTTCTCACACTTTTATGCTCTAAATCCTTTTTTAAATCTTCTATCATTTTTTCTTGTACTTTAATTTTACTTTCTAAATCTTTAATTACAAAATCTCTTTTATCATCTTTTTGTTTTTTAGTTGGACTTGGACGAGAAAAATGAACTTTTTTTTCTTTATCTGGAATATTTTTAAAATTTAATAAAAATTCTAAAGTATTTTTTACATTTAAAAATGAATCAATATCTGGATAAATTGTTCCAATTAATCTATAATACCTTTTAATATTATTTTCATTAAAAGAAATATTATGTAAAAGAGAAATTAATTTAGATTCTTTTTTATCATTCTTTTTTTTTATAATATTAATAATATCTAATTTAGTATTGTTTAATTCATTTTTATATTTTAAATTTTTATTATTTATATTATTATCATTGCAACCTAAAATTATAAATGAAATTGAAGAAATTAATTTTCCATTATTATCATTAATATATATTATAAAAGTAAAATAAGACCAAAATAATAAATGATTTTTTCCATCCATTTCTAAATTCGATAAAATATCAAAAAATTTAGTTAAAGAAAATAAAACATCTCTTACATTTTCACATGGAACTTTTTTAATTTTATTTAAAGAAATATTTTTATTTTCAATATTAATTGAAGACTTGTGAATTAAATCATTTTCAGTTAATTTTGATATTTCATTACTTTCCATTCCAATAAATTTACTTAAATCAATTAAATTATTATCATTAATCATAATATAAGAAACATTTAAAGCCAAATTTTCATTTAAATTTTTGTCACTTGAAATTTTTAAAATATAACTTTCTAAAAATCTAGGAAAAATTCCTCTTGAATTAATATTATCATAACAATTATTTTTTCCAAAAATAATTTCCTTATTTTCACTATTAGAATCTCCATATGAAATAAATGTAAAATGAATTCCATTTAAACTATCATTTATACAATTTAACATTATTTCTTCATAAATATATGAATTTTCATTATTTTGAGTGAAAATTTTATCAAAAGTATATTTTTCATTTATCTCATTTTCATTTTGAATTTTTGGATTATTTGATAAAAGAAAAGTTTTTTTATCTGATGAAATTTTACAATAATCTTCAATTTTTGTTTTTGGATTTTTTATTTTTAAAAAAGTTTTTATTCTTTCATCATTCACTTCCATTTTAGATTATTTATTTTTTTTAAAATAATGAAAAGAAATAGTTTTTATATTTTACTTTTTATTTCTTTTTTATTTACTATTATTAACTTTTCTTTAGCAGTTTATTTAAAATATAAAAGTGGGAAATTATATTTTGTGACTGAATCAGATTCTTTTTTACAATATGAATATTTAATTGAAGTTTTAATAAATTCTTATTTTAAATTCCAAAATATTTCATTTTTATTTGATCTATCTTATTTTTTGTTAGTTAAATTTTTTGAAAAATATATTTATAATGAAAAAAAAGAAAAAGATCATGATAATGTTTTATTAAAAGCAATTAAAGATAGTAAAATTAGTAATTTATTTATGGAATTTTTTTTCTTAGTTTTAATTAAAGGAATTGCCCTTGGATTTTCTTATTTTTATTTATATGAAATATTAAAAGAAACTCAAAGAATAATTGATGATTTTTCTAACCCTCAAACTCATAATCAAATGGATATTTTAAATGCTATTTTATCAAATTGTGATTTTATGAAAATTATGATTATTTTTACAATGATTTATATTATTTTTTCTTATTTATTTAGACTTTGGAAACATTTAAAACATAAAAAAAAAATTAAAAAAAGGTTAATTAAAAATGCTTCAAATGATTCAGGAGAAATAAGAATTAATCTTCCTCAAGATATGGAATTAGTGCATATTAATCAAAAAAACTAATCTTATATGAAAATCAAGAAAATTTAAATAATATATTTAAACAAAATATATTATATATTATATTTTAAATTTATAAATTAATAATTTGGAGAAAAAAGATTTAATTTTCAATTGATGGTATATTATAATTGTATTTACATATTACATTGAAAGAACATAATATATTTTTACATTAATAAATAATTTTTTATTATATTTCGTGGTCATCATTTCGATAAAATTTATTATTATCATCTGAAAGACATTTTCTAGATTTATCTTTTTCAATTTTAATCATTTTTCCATGAATACTTTTTAAAACGTTACATTTTCTAATTAATTCTTTTAAATTTTCATGACTCCATTTTTTTTTATCAACATCTTTTAAAATTTTTATAATTTCTCTTTTTTCATTTTTAGGAACAATATTCCCATGAGAACTATATTTTTTTTCTAAACTCAAAGCTTGATTTGCTAGTTTTTTAATTTCTTTATCAGTTTTAATTTTATTTAATTTTCTCTCATATAAACTATCCATATAAAATTTATTATGTAATCTTAAATCATCATAAAACATTTTTTTAATTGCATAATTTAAAATTTCTTTTCCAAAAGTATCAACTTTTCTTATTACTTTTTGTGCATTTTTTGCAACTAAATCTTCTTCATTTAATTCATGTAATTTAAAATCATTAGGATTAAAACCAAATTCTTTATTTAATTGTTTAATATCTACATAAGAATCATTTGATATTTCTGAAATATTTTCAGAATTTGATTTTTCTATTTCATCTATTTTTTGACTTTTTATTGGATATTGTTTTGTTATTTCATTTCCATTTGCTATTGCGATATTTTCCATATTTGAGATATAATTATATAATATTTTAGCTTTGGATTGTTTTTTTGATGAATTTAATATATTTTTGAAAAAAGAATCGTTATTTGACTTAAATGACGATGATGAAAAAGGACGATTTTCAGTTAAAAATTTTTGTTTTAATTTTTTTGAAAAATGATTTTCTGAATTATTTGTATTATTTAAAGTTGAATAATGAGAATTATATATATCTGAATTTATATTTATTGTAGTATTATTATTTGATAATGGTCTTGAACTATTAATATTTTTATTTTTTGAATCTAAAAATAATTTTTTATTTGATTCTTTTTTTCTATCTGTTAATGAATATATATTTTCTATAATTTTTGGTTTAAAACAATCTAAATATCTACTTTTTGCATCTGAATTTTTATTATCATCTCTTAAAAATTTATTAGATGAAACTTCTTTTTTAGGTTCAAAAGTTTTATTAATTGAATATTTTTTTTTATGATCTTTCATTAAAATTTCACCTTTTAATTTCCTTAATTTTCTCATTTGTTTTAAACTTTTTAAATATTTTTCATTTTTTCTTCTTTCAGATTTTTTTTTAAAACAATCTTTAGTTAAATCAAATTCATCTTTTAAATCTTTTAATTCAATTTTAGGTCTTGATAAATGAGTATTAAACTTTTGTTTATTATTTGTATAAATTAAACTAATACCCATTAATTTTTCATCATCACCATACATTCTAATAATATCATTTGAAAATTGAATTCTTCTTCTTAAATTATTAGACATATTTTTTCCAAAAGAATTTACAGTTCTTAAAGCTTTAAAATCTATATTTGTTGTTGATCTCATCATTGAATCTCTAAGTAATATCATATTATCTAATATATTTTTCATATTTTCCTTATTTCTTGATGATAAAACCTTAAATCTTGCTAATTTTTGTTTATTAATATCTGAATGTCTTTCAAATGCTTTAATATCACTTCTTGAAGTTTTTAAATTTTTTAATTGAGAATTCATTTATTTTTTTAAAAATATAATTATAAAAAAATAATTTTTGAATTTTTGTAATTATAATTTAATTTATACAAGATTAAAACTATGAATTAAACATTTTATTTTTTTACCTTTAAAGTTTTCTAATATTTTAATCACAAAAAAAATAAATCTATTTCATAATAGAAGAAAAATACATTCCTCCATTATTGTTATTAATAATATTTTGAGGATTATTATATATATTTTGTAATATTTTCATATTATATTTCTTCATAGAAATTTCTTTAGGCAAACTACATCTATTACATTTAGTTCTAAAAGCAAAATTTAAATTATTACAATCAAAACAAGTCCAATCACCTTCTCTTATTTCAAAAGGTTTTTTTCCTTTTTCTTTATTATGTTGAATTTTATTATTTTGCATATTCATTTCCATATGATTTAACAAATTATTTTGCATAATATTCATTTTCATTTGTTGATTAAACATATTATTATTTAAATTATTATTTTGAAATTGATTAAAATCATCATTTAATGAAATAGGAGGAATATTATTTATATTATTATTATATTGATTTTGAGGTAAAGTACTATTTGTATTATTTAATAAAGGAGTACTTGGATTACTTAAATTATTATCAAGTGCATTTAATAAATCATTATTTAAATATTCATGTAATCTTTGTTTTGGTGCATTTGGTAAATCGATTGAAAATTTAATTTGAGGAGTTTCTGAATCTTTTCTTAAAGGAATTTCATTTACATCTAATATTAATTTACTATTAAATGCTAAATTATCATATTGTCCTTTTTCATTGCTATCTTGGATATTATGTTCAGGAATTTGATTATTGTTTTTATTTAAAATTGGGTTATTTTTTATCTCATTTTGTCTTGACATTTTTCTAATTTTAGACTTTTTAATATATTATAAAAGAATTATTCTTATATAACAATTTTAAATAAAAATAAAAAAATAAAATAAATTCAAAAATATTGTTAATTTTAAATAAAATTTTATTGATAAATAAACTCCTATTAAAACATTTATATTTATTTTAATTAATTTAAGTACTCTACCTCTGCATTTATAAGTCTTAATAATTTTAAATCTTCGAAAGTTATATCTTTTTTATTTCGAATTATTTGATAAGATTTATAAATATTATCAATTTCTTTTTTGTCTATTTTAAAAAAGGCATTTTGTTCTTTTTCAAATTCTTTATAAATAAATTCTTTTTCTTTTTTTCTCTCAATTTTAAATGGAGGTCTTGATAAATAATCAAAAATAATCATTTGTTCATTATCAAATAAACAGTATTTAAATAAATCCACTTCATGCATTGCTTTATAATAATTATATATTTCAAGATAATAATTTATTTTTTTCTTTGCATCAATTATTAATTCATATCTTCTTTTCTGATTTGTACTACAAAAAGAAAAAATAAAAGAATAAAAAAAAGAAAATGTAGTAAAAATAGTTTTCGCTTTTTTTTTATTTTCATAAATTTCATCATTTTTTTTTTTATTTTCTTCATTAATTTCTTTATTGTCATTTATAAATCTTCCTTCTGTATTTAGAATTAAAATATTATTTGTTATATTTTCACCACTTATATTTTTTTTATCAAAATTTTCAATCTCTAAAGAAGGAATTGAAGAAACACTTAAATTTTTTGATATATTATTAATATTTTTTTTTATATTTTTTTGAATATTAATTGTTTTTTGGTCAAATAAATCTTCCCTTTCACTTGATTGTGTATTATTTTTAACTTTATATATATCTTCTTTCTGTATTGGATTAATTTTTAAATAATTATTAATTCTTTTTGGAGAATCAAAACTTTTACTCACCTTTATTTTTTTTTGATTATTCAATAAAATATTAGTTTTTTCATCTCTAGAAGTTAAACCATTATTAGTATTTTTTTCAACTAAAAAATTTTTTTGTCTAATTATATTCATAACATTATCATTAACCTTATCTCTATTAAAAACATTGATAAAATATCTAATATCATAATTTTTACTTCCTTTCATTTTAAGCATTCTTTGAATTAATTTATTGTCAATAGCTTCCTTTTCAATAAAACCAACAATTAAAGATAAAATAAAAACAATTTGTTCAATTAATGAAGTTAATTCAGCAAGATAAGAAGGAAATTTTTGATATTTTCTATCTAAAATAACAACTTTTGAACTTGCTTTAACAATAAATCTTCCAACTAAATGTTCATTAGAATCAGTTCTTGAAACAATATAATGAAAAGAATCTTCACTTTTATCTAACATACCATCAATTCTTTTATGTTTATTATTAAATAATAAATTTTCATCATTAGTAAATTCAATAATTGAAAGAAAAATTTCTGTTGTTTTTGAAAATATTAAATCTAAACCTCTATGAATAGTATTTATATAAAAAGGTAAAGGATGTGTTCTATTTTTATAATCTATTGCAGTATCTAAAAAATATATTGTTAATTCAATTGGAGTATTTTGCACAAATTGTCTTACTTCTTCTAAATTATTCATACCATAATCTGTTAATTTAATATCAATTTGAATATATTTTTTATAAGTATCAGTAAATAAACCTTCTAAAGTATAATTAACAGAATCATTTAAAATTGGACAAAACATTTTATCAATTAAATTACGAACAAATGTATCATTTACTGAATTTAAAAAATCTGATTTTTCACAACTTTTTAAACCAAAATAATATTCATCTTTATCATTATCATCTTTCCATTCTATTAATACTGCAGAATATTGAAAATAATTTTTACTATCTTCAATTGCAGGAAGTGAAGTACTTTGATATCTTAAACCAAATCCAAAATAAAAATGAGCCTCACTTAAATTAATATAAGGTTGTGAATCTACTATTTTATTTGAATATATAAATTCAATATTTTTCCTTGTTAAAAACGGAACTCCAGTATATATTGTATAAAACAATGTAAAAATTATTAAAAGAATTGAGGCAATCCCTCCATATAAAGATTGATATTTTTCATCATTATTTATTCGAAATAAAATTGATACACCAAAAATATCACAGAATTTAAAGAATTTTTTTGTATATTTACAACAACTGACCATTTTATTATAATTTCAAAAATATTTAAATAAATTTTATTTAAAGATTTATAATTTATATTATAGAACCTGATTTTCAGGATTAATTTAATAAATGAATAGTTTTTTATTTCTATAAAAATATTTAATATCTATATCAAAATATAATAAATTAGAAATATAGAAAAATAATAGTAGAAATTAATGGACAAAGATTATATTAAATAATAATTAGAATAAATAATATCCATAAACATTAAATAGATATTTTACATTTGATAAAAAAGAAGAACAAAAAGATTTCTTTTTAAATTAATTATAAAAGAATCAAATAAATTTAGGATAAAGATAGAAATATTAATGGAAGTTAAGTAATTCTTCAATTAATATTTATATTTATTATATTATTTTATTAAAAATTTTTTTTTTTATTAAAATATTTTCTATTATACATATCAAATATTTCTTTTTAATTAATTTTTGTCCTTTTCCTTCTTCTTTTTCAAAACCTTATTTTTTTATATAAATGTTAGAATTATAAATGATCCTTTATATTTTCTTAGACTTTTTTTAATAATTAAAAAAATTTTTACAATAATTTTAAAACTTGAAAAAAAAAAAATAAATTCAAAATTTTTTCTTTTTTTTCAATATTTTGTTTTAAATTTATAATCTAATATACATATTTATACGGAATGAAGAATAAAAAAAAAGCTAAACTAAAAATTCAAAAACAATCCAGAAAAAGAGAAAAAATTTAAGGATTATTATTTTCTTCTTCTAAAATAGGATAAACATCAACATTAGCAGTTTCTCCTCCTTTTTGTTTATCAAAAATAACTTCAAAAAATTTCCCATTCCCATCAGTAGAAACAACAAATAATTGGTCATCAGGTCCAAAAACAGAAAAAGTATTTAAATCAGGAATTTTAAACGTAGCAAAACTTCTAGGAGCAGAAATAACATTAGAAGGAGCTTTAAATAATCTTTTTAATCCATTAATAAAACTTCCTTTTTGAACATTTTCAACTTTTTTTCCTTTATCATTATTTAAATTAAATATATGAACAGTTCCTCTATCAGAAGTACAACTTAAAAATTGATTATTTGTAGAAAAATCTAAAGAAAAAATTTGTGCTTTTTCAGTTCCTCTTCTAAATTCATGTAATATATTTCCATTTTCTACATAAAATACTCTAATTAAAGTTCCTGTATCAGAAGCAGAAGAAATTAAATTTCCTTCATCATTTAAACTTATACATGCAATTCTTGAAACATGAGCATTTATTATTTTTTCTTTTTTTTCCATACTATTATAATATTCTATTACTTTTATATTTCCCATTTCTAAATCTGGAAATGCAAATAATATTTTATTTTTATTTCTTGACACTGCAAAAACTCCATTTTCATTTTTATTATATGTTTTAAATTTTGCTATATTTTTTAAATTTTCGGTACAAAATAAAAATACTGAATCTTCTAATACTATAAAAATATATTTTGGAATTGCTTTTATATTTCTTATTGGAAAACCAAATTTTAATTCTGATATTTTTTTCGATTGAAATTCATCATAAAATATTACTTTTGAATTTGGAAATTTCTCATTTTTTTCATCACCAACTATTGCTATTATATTACTATTGTCTATTAATTCTGCAAATAAAATTCCTCCATACATTTCTTGATTTGTAATTATATTAAATGGTTTTGTTGTACATACTAAAAATCCTTTTTCTGTTCCAAATGAAAACATTGTATTATCTAAAGTAAATGAAATTTTATGAATTTCTTTTTTTATTTCTTCTTCTTCTGCCATTTTAGATGAGAATTTCTGATAATGAAAATAAAGTTATATTTCTATTTATATTAATTAAGATTTATTATTTTTTTTAATTTTTTTTTAAGATTTTTTTTTTAAATTAATGGAACATTTTTGTATTTTTATTATTTTTTAAAGTTATTTTTTTTATCATGATAAACTTTATTAATTATATAAAATTATATATAAAAAAAAATTTATTTTATTCTTTTTCTCTTTTTTCAAATTGAACAGGACCATTTCTTTGAATTCCATCTAAATCATTAACATTACCTTTAGAAAATAATTTTCCTTTATTTTCAACTAATTTTTTAATAATTTTTTTATGTTCTTTCCCATCATCATCTTTATAAATTTGTTGTATATTTCCTTCATTAAAGAGAGGTTTATCATAAACATCTCCTTCATCAGAATCATTATTATCTTTAACAGCATTTTTTTTATCATATAATTTATTATCAAATAAATTAGAATTACCATTTAAATTATTTTTATCATTAATAACATTATCTTTATCTTTAAATTTCCTTTTATTATTATTAACAATCATTTCAACTTTTCTATCATTTTCAATTTCTTTTTTTCTCAAAGCTCTTAATTGATTTCTTTCATTTTTTTCTCTAATTAATTCTTCTCTTTCAGTTTTTTTTCCTAATAAAATTTCCTCAGTAACATCACTTCTAATAGTATTAATAGATTCAATATTACTAATTCCAGTTCCACTATTAATAGCTTTTCTTTCTAATCTTGCTTGTTTAGCAGCTTCTCTTAATTCTTCTTCTTTTTTTAATTCAACTTTAATTTGTATTGACTCTGCAATTCTATTTCTTTCTTCAATTTCAGCTCTTGCTCTTTTTTCTGCTAAAAAAAGTACATCTGCAAATTTAGAAAAATTTTTATTTACTTGAAATTCTTTTAAATTTCTTCCATCATTTGCTAATCTTATATCAAGTGGAATTACAAGTCCTTTTGGATTTTTACTTATTGAAACACAAGGAGGAACTTTCCAATCTCTTTGATCTTCATATGTTATTTTTCTTTGAGGAGAATGCATTACTGGAACAAAAATTGAAGGATCTGTATTTGAATGAGGTACTTTTTGAAATGTGTAATGATTTGATGATAAAGGATCGATTGGACGGTTTGTTATTTCTATTATTTTGGAATTTTGAGAATTTTTTGATTTGAAATTTATATATTTTGATTTTTGGTTATTTGAAAATAAAGGGTTTGTACTTTTTATTGTTTGGGAATATTTTATTCGACGGGAACATAAGTTTTCTAATGCGGTTTTTGTTTCTAAAGTTGTTTCAAGGGTTTTTTCATAGGAAGGTTTTTCTAAAGAAGTTGAAGGAGCAGGAGGAAGGGTTAAAGATAGGGATTTATATTTTGATTCCATTTTTTTATTGGAATTTTGGAATTTTTTTTTAATTTAATTATTTTTTTGAAAATTTATTAATTTTTTTCTTTTTTTGACTTTTTTCTTAATGTTTTTTAAAATATTTTATTGATATTTATTTTTTAATATTAAAAGATTATTATTAAATATATTTCTAAATTAAAATAATTAAATTTTATTTTATTTTTAAGATATTAAAAGGAATTTATAAATACTTTTAATATATAAATTATGATTTTATCTAAGACACCACTTTTTTAATTTTATTCATTTAAGAATTATAATATTTAATTTAAATCATTAAATATTAATGAGAATTACAGACAATGATATATTTTCTGGAGGAAAATTACCTTCTCTTCATCAAGTTAGAAAATCATCAAATGATAAAAAAAAAATTTTATTTACTCCAAATGGAAATCATATTAATAATAATTATTTTAATTTAAGAGGAGATAAACATAAGAAAACATTAAATTGTATGCCTTCATTTTTACATAAATTTCAATCTTTTTCTATTATTGAAAAAGAAGAAGATGATGGCTCTTTAACTTGTATAAATAGTAGTTTTAAAAATAAACCTTCTTCTTTTACTGATTTTATTAAACCAATTATTTCAAATAATAATAATTTAACGTCTTTTTCGAATGTTCAAGAAAAAAAATATTCAAAAAAAACAATAAAAGAAATTTTAGATAAAATAAAAAATTATAATTTTAAATTTAATAATAAAATTTCTTTTCCTTTTCCTGAAAAAATAGGCAATAAAAATGGATTAAAGAGAATAGTATTTTTTGATATTGATAATATTTTATTACATTCAGAATATAATACTTCTTCTGATTATGATAAAATAATAAAAATAAAATTACCTTCTGGACTTTATGCAAATATAGGAATTTATATAAGACCTCATTTTCATGAAATGATTAATATGATTAAAGATTATTATTTTATTTGTATTTATACAGCTTCTGAACAATTTTATGCAGATCATTTAATTAATGTTTTAGATTGTAATAATAAAATATTTTTAATGAAATTATATAGAGATAAATGTTTTAAATTAAAAAACAATGATGATATTATTTTTTTTAAAGATTTAAGAATTATAGAAAATATTGATATTAATGATATTATTTTAATTGATAGTACTGCTATTCATTTTGGATTAAATATTAGAAATGGAATTCCTATTACTCCATATTCTAAAAAAAATGATAATGATGAAGAATTATTAAATTTAGGAATTTTATTAACCAATATTTATAAGAAAAAAGATATGGGTGAATTTATTGAAAATACTTTTCAAAGTTATTTCGATTAAATATCTTTAATTTATTGTAAATTATATTAAGTTGTTTCTATTTTTCTTTATTTTAATCAAAAAAAAAAAAATATTTAAAAAAAACAAAAATATATTTAGAAAATTATTTATTATAAAAAATTTAAATTACATTCAAATCTATTTACCTTAAAAAATATATATAAATTATATAATTTAAAAGACAAATAAATTTAATTAATTTAAACCTAAAAAAAAAAATAAAATCAAAAAAATTAAATAAATAAAATATATAACTTAAATGTCATCTCCCTTTAACTTCGGTCCAAATGTAGTACCAAACAAAACAGCATATAACCCCTCAAATAAATTAACATATAACTTCGTAACAGACCCTCGTTTACGTCGTGGTCACAACTTTGGTGTAGTATATGTAACATCATCAAATTTTAATGATCCATCTCAAAATCAAAAAAATCAATTACCATCAATAAAAAAGCGTTCAAATAGAACATATAACAATAATTTTCCAATGGATAAAAATCAATTAAGTAAAACACATTATCATCAAAATAAAATATCAAAAAATTTAAATTATGATGGATTTGGTATTTTTACAGAAAAAGTTACAACAACAGAAATGCCTAAACCAATAACTTTTGAAGAAATTATTCAAACTGATCCTTTACCTCCAAAACCACAAGAACCTTTAATTTGGCCTGAAAAAACTGGAATTGATGTGGAAACTCAAATTGAAGATGGTGATTTATTTAATTTTGATATTGAAGTTGAACCTCTTGTTCATATAATTTTAAGCAAAACTTTAGAAGATTCTAGAAGAGAAGTTTTAGAAGAAGAAGAAATTAGAGAAATTAAAGAACAACAAGAAAAATATAAAAATATTAATTTAGAAGATAGTAATAGAATTAAAAATATTGAAAATAATGAAAAGAAAAGATATGATAATATGAAAATGAAAAAAGAAAATAAAATTAAAAGATTAAATATGACTAAAATTTTTCAAAAAAAATTATCTTCTAGAATTATTGCTAAAAAATATATTTCAAGATTAATGAAAGATACTAAAGGAACTTTAACTCAAAGAGCTGTATTTAAAAATCCACAAAATAATGATTTTTTCACAGATTTATTACCAGATTTACAAAATTTAGCAGAAAATTATAGTTTGAATGATTATAAAATTGTTGATAAATTACAAGAAATGCTTATTTATAAATATTTCACTAATAATAAGGAAAAGCATAAAAATGCAATTTTAAAAGAAAAAGAAAGATTAAAAGAAAATAAAAGAATTGGTGAAATTTTAAAAAAAAGAGAAGAAGATGAAATTCAAAGAAAGAAAGAAGAAAGAGCAAGAAGAAAACATGAAAAAATATTAGATGGTATTAGAAAGAAATTAAAAGAAGAATTAGTTAAAAAATCAGAATGGTTAGATAATGGAATTGATACAATTTATGATATTAATGGTTATTATCAAAAAGAAAATAATGTTACTACAATTGGAGGTCCAATTGGTCAATTTGCATTATATTTTGAAATGATTAATAAATTAATTCCTAATTTTATTAATGATGAAAAATTAAAAAAAATTATTGAAGTTTATATTGAAAAATCTCATCCTATATTTTTTGTTTATAAAAATGAAGATTTAGAACAATATAAAGAAATAGATGATAGCATAGAAACAATAGAAGATATAATAAAACCAGAAGAAAATACTAAATATCAACAAATTTTAGATAAATTTTATGAAAATACATTTATAAATGATGATATGTTAAATTACTTTTTTGAAATATGTAATGCAGTTGGTTTAGATAAAGTAAAAGATACATATAAAAAAATATTTTATATGTTAATTAATAAATTTAAAGAAGGAAGTGATTTTAGTGTAGTTAAATTTATTCAAAGAGATTTATCATTTGATGAAATTCCATTAGAATGTATTTGTTTATTAGTTCAAGAAATATTTCCAATAGAAAATCCAAATAAAAAAGAAGTTAAAGAACAACCAATAACATCTTCAACTCTTGGTTCTTCTGCTTTGAAAAAAGCTCTTGAAAAAAAAAAGAAAGAAGAAAAAGAAAAACTTAAACCACAAAGTTTCGAACATTTTTATTGTGAAAAAACTTTATTAATGCCTACAATTTCTGATAATTTAAAAATTATTTGTATAAATAAAAATTTCGATAGAGTTTTTAGAATTAATTTTTTAGATTGTGTTGATTTTGTTGCTAAATTTGAAGGAGATAAAGATAATATATATAATACTATTAATGATGATTATGAAAAATTTACTTCAGGATTACTTTTCAAATTAGCTGAAGTTTATAAAAAAGAAATTGTTGAAATGAAAGTTGGAATGCCTAAAGAAGGTGAAGAAGAAGAAGAAGAAGAAAAAGAATAGAGATTTTTTTCAAGAAAAGTTTTAATATTAAATATTATCATTAATAACATTTTTTAAATAATATAAAAAAAATAATTCAATAAAAATAAATTTTTTAATTGAAATTCAAAAATTCTTTAAAAAATCTACTTTAATTATCTTTTTTTTCAAGTTGTTGGGACATTATAGTATAATAATAATATTTATAAGCTAATTCTTTAAATTTTTCAGTATATTCTTGAAAAGTAATTTTTTTTTGACTAAAATCTTGTACTAGCTTTGATTTTGGGTTTTTATAATTTTCTTCAATCTTTTTTTTTATCAAATCTAAAATGGCTTTTTTATCATTTTTTTTTTCTAATTCAAATTTTTGATTTATTAGTTTTTGAATGTTTTTCTCTTTTTCATCAAATTGTTTATTGAAATGTTCTATATCTTTTAAAGCTGCTTGATATTCATTTTTATTTTTTTCTAATTCTTTAACTTTTTCTTTTAAATTTTCACCTAATTTTAAATTTTCATTTTTTTCATTTTCCATTATTTCAAGAACATATTTTTCAACATTAAAGTAAATGAATAAAAGCTCATCTATTGATTTACTCCTTAAATTTTTTTCAATTAATTTGCTTTTAACATTGATTAAATTTTGACTCATTTATAATTTCAAAAAAAGAAATTATTAAATATAATAATTTTAATTTTTAAAAACTAACTTTTATCATTTATAAAAATAAGGAAAAGACATATAATAAAGTTTTTATGAATTCTCAATTTATTTAATAATTTGTTTTTAGAAATCTTTCATATAGATATATCTATTAAGTATTTAAATTTATATCAATAAATTTAGGAATAAGGAATAAAATTATTTTTTAAGTTAAAAAATTTTATTTCATAAAGAGAATTGTTTTATTTCTTTTTATTTGAATTTTTTATTTATAACCAAAACATTCATTAAATTCACCTTAATTTATTATTTTTTTTTAAAATTACAATTAATATAACTATTTGAGTAATTTTGAAAATGATAATATTTTTTATATTTTATATTTTTATTTTTATATTTTTATTAATTTTACTCTTGTTCATTATAACTATTTAATTGTTCATTATTATTATTATTTATTTTATTAGGATCCATAAGATTTGGATTTAAAGGTTCAACATCAATTTCTTCTTGTAAATAAATATAATGGCAATAATCAGGAATAAATTGAGTATTAATATATAAATATCTAAAATCAAAATAATCAAGATAATCTTTATTTCCAGAAGTAGCTTCTCTAATAACAACTTGTGCAATTTGAGTATCAAAATCTTGATTTTGTAATTCATTAACATCTAATAAATTAACTTCTTTTCTTTTATTATCATCAGTATCATCACTTTCATCTTCAATTTTTGGTCTTTGATGTAATTGAAAAGGATGTGCTTTTAAATTTTTTAAATAAGTTTTTATATCTTTTATTCCAATTCTACCATCATTATCAAAATCAAATAATTTAAAAAATGCTTGGGTCTTATCTTCTGGTTTTGAATGATTACTAAATATATATATTACTTCACAAAATGTTTTGAAATTTAAATATGGAATTCCATCTTCAGGTATTTTATATATTTCTTCAATATTTTTTTGCTTTTTTTTATTCTTTTTCTTCACTTCTTTTTTTAATTTTTTATTTACATCTTTTTCTTCATCTGTTTCTTCATCTGATTCATCTCCTTTTTTCTTCTTTTTATCTTTATCTTTATCTTTTTTGTCTTTATCTTTTTTTTCCTCATCTTTATCTTTTTTATCTTTATCTTTATCTTTTTTATCTTTATCTTTATCTTTTTTATCTTTATCTTTATCTTTTTTATCTTTATCTTTATCTTTTTTATCTTTATCTTTATCTTTATCTTTTTTATCTTTATCTTTATTTTTTTTATCTTTATCTTTATTTTTTTTATCTTTATCTTTATTTTTTTTATCTTTATCTTTATTTTTTTTATCTTTTTTATCATCATCATCATCCTCATCATCATCATCAAAGTCAGATTTAGATTTAGATTTATCATCATCAGAAAATTTTTTTGAATCATCTGATTTTTTATCATCATCAGACGATTTTTTAGAATCATCATCTGATTTTTTATCTTTAGATTTATCATCATCTGATTTTTCATCTTCACTTGATTTTTCTTCTTCTTCCTCTTCTTCCTCTTCTTCTTCTTCTTCTTCTTTATCTTTATCTTTAACTAATTCAAAAGCTTCTAATAAATGCCAACCAAAAGGACAATATTTAAAAAAAGGACATTGTAAAAAATTTTCATATTTTAATCTCCCTTTTCTATTTGGTCCTAATCTCATAAAAATTTTTATTAATGTTAAAAGTTCATTCTCATCAAAACCTGTGTCTAACATTATTAAATCTACCATTTCAAAATTTAATAATCCTGTTGAGATTTTTACTATTTCATTCATTTTGTCTCTTTTAGCATTTTTATTTCCCATTTTTTTATTATGTTATTTAACTTTAAATAGATAAAATTTATTCACTATATTTAGTTTTTTAATTTATTTTGATAATATATTTTATTAATTCTTTTCTTAATATTTAAAATTTTATGAGAAATAACGACAAATTAAATTTAATTTCACATAATTTATCTAGTGTTCTTCAAACTTCTTATTCTTTAAATTATTCTTTATCTTCATCACAAATTAGGAAAAATAAATATAAATATTTGTCTCCAAGAATAAAATTATTCAATGATAATAATCAATTAAATAATTTTCACAAAATTTCTCTTCATTCAAGATTAATTAAATCTTTAGATAAAGGAAATTTTCCAACAGAAATTACTTTGAAGAATTTCTTTATAGATAATAATAATTTAAATCTACCTCAAAAAATAGATTTAAAAATAGGTAGTTTATATAAATATACTCAAGGTGATATATATTCTTTTAATAAAATGACTAATAATATTGCAAGAATTAAAAAATTAATGAATTATAAAATAACAAATTTAAAATTAAAAAATTATTTTCTAAAAGAACAAAAAAATAATCTACAAAATTCATTAAATTCAATAGAAGAAAAATTAAAATTTCAAAAAAATATTATTCCTAAATATGAAAATTATCTTTTTTTTTTGTCAAAACAATTAGATAAAGAAGTAGAAAAACTTTATACACTAAGAACTAAAAGAAATGAATTAATTATGGGTAATCATAAAATTAAATTAAAACTTAATTATTTAAAAGAAAAAAAAGAAACTTATATTAACATGAGAAACTTCTTAATATGTGTAAAAGAAAAAAAAATTGAATTACCGAAATCTTTTATTGAATCTTCTCATGATTTTGATTATAATTTAAATCCTGAAGTAAAAATTAAAAGAAATTCAATTTTCGGAATCAGAAATCCTTTTAAAAACAATATTATTTATCCTAATAAGATAAATAAAAAAAATTCTTATTCAGGTTCTCTAAAAGAATTAAGGAAGTCAAAATATTTTAAATATTTAAATAAATCTTATTCTATTTTTAAAGATGCTGATGAATTTAAAGAACATTTTAGAGATATGGAAATTAAAAATTTAAAATATGTTTTTAAACTAAATGAATTAATTAAGGAAATACAAAGTTTAAAAAAAGAACTCAAACAAATAAATGAAGATAACAAAAGATATGATAATTTATTTGCAGATGATTTAAATAAATTCAGTTATATATTATTTGAATGTAAAATTAAAAATGAAGAGTTAATGAGGAAAATGAATTCATTAATATTAAATAAAGTTGAAGATGAATCAACGAATAAAAAACAGAAAGTTAATTCATTAATTAATATAAATTTATATCAATTAAAAGTAGAAAAAGTTAAAAAGAAAATTATCTTTCATAAAAAAGAATCCTATATATATTATTATTTATATTTATTATTTAAAAATATATATGATATTTCACCAAATTTATTTAATTTAGAAAAACAAAATTATATTACTCGGATAAATATTTTATCAAATCCAGAAAATTTTAAAGAAGAATATGTTAGAAGTATTGCAAAGGATGTTTTATATGACTTTGAGAACATCATTTCATTTTTACATTCTAATATTAATAAAATAGAAGATAAAAAACAATTAAAGTTTACAAAGAAAAAAATTTTAGATCAAAGAAGAATTCAAAATGGGAGAGAACAAAGAGATTTAATTCATGAGAAAAAAATGGAAAAAATTAATAATTATATTGAAGATAAATTAAAATTCCAAAATAAAATAAGAACAAATTTTGTAGATATGTTTGAAATAAATAGAAATAAAAAAAAAATAATACACAAAAGATTAATATCTGATATAAATTCAGACATCAATCAAATTTTTTTTTCTGATTAAAATTCACATCAAAAAATTAATTTTATTAAATAAAATTAAATAAAAATACTAATTTGATGCAAATGAAATTATTTTTTCGGTTAATTCCTTTATAGATATTTGATTATCATTTTGTATATTAATTGAATTAAGTAAATTATTAATATCATTTTCATTACAATCAATTCCAATTTTTTTTAAAGCAAGAGAAATATTATTTATTTCAATAAAGTCATTTCCATCTCCAGTTGAAAATTCACTGAAAATTTGATATAAATTTAAATTATTTCTTCTAACTAAATTTGAAATTTTTTGACATAAATCTTTATTTATATTTTGTGCATTTGTTGAAATAGAATATTGAGTATTATTTAATCCACTAATTTTAACATTTATTTTTGTTGAATTTTCCATATCATTTCTTTCATCTTTTTGTCCTTGATTTAATTTATTTAGTAATTCCCAAATAATATCATCTTTTATTTTTAATAATTTTTTCAATTTTCCAAAATTATCAATTTGAGCATTTTGACTAGTAATTTCACTTGGTAATTTAGTAATATTTTTATCAATATTTAACTCTGTTGGTTTTGAAATTAAAAATTCAATATCTTCATTCATTTGACTATATCTTAAAAGAAAATCTAACATATCTTGACTTTCTTTTGATTCTTTAATAAATTTAAATATTTCATCTAATTTAACTAATTCTTTTTGAATATTAGCACTTTCATAATTTAAAACAGCAATTCTTTTTCCTTTTTCATTATTTAAATTTTCTAACATTTGATTAAAAGAAAAATTAATTTCTTTTTCAATTCCAGTAGAAACATTATCAATTTCATCAATTTTACTATCAATAACACTTAAATTATTAGTTAAAGTTTCATATCTTTTAATAATATTATTTTGGACAATATCATTTAATCTTTTATATTTATCTTTAAAAGTATCTAAAACATTATTAATCTTATGTAATTTACTATTATGAGGTCCCATAATTTGACATTCACTACAACAAGGTTCATCACAAGATTCACAATAAAATTTTAATGGATTATTATGATGATAACACATTTTTTTTAAATGAGACATTTCATTTAAAGGAATTCTTTCATGATTTTTAAAAGCAGGAATAACATGAATTTGACTATCACAAATTGGACAAAGTGATTTTTCACATTCTTTACAATAAATTTGAGCAATATTTTCAAAACAACCATCACATTTTTGTATAATTTGATTTTGAGAATTTCCTGTATTTAAATTTATATTTAATGGTGTTCTTGGAGATGGAGAATTTAATAAATTTATATTGTTTGGTTCTATATTATTTGTATCTAAAATTTCTTGAGTTGGAATTTCTTCATTTTCCTTTTCTGGACTCTTTGATTTTGATGATTTTTTTTCTTCACTACGCTCTGATTTTTTTCCTGATTTTTTTGATGTTGTTGATTTTAAAGATTTTGTTGATTTTATACTTTTTTCTTTTTTTATGTCACTTTTTGAACTTTTAGATTTTGGTTTTGGCATTTTTTATTTATTATTTTAATGTTTTTTGTTATTTATGAAAATTATAACAGTTTTTTTTTTTTAAATTTAATTTATTCATTTAAATCCTTTTTAAATTTTAAAAATATTTTTATAAATGAAAGGAAATCAAATTTCAACCGCGGTTTATAAAACGAAGATAGAAAAATTAAGAAAAGCTTATACTGATAAAATTGTTTTATTTCTTTGTAATAAATATACTAAAGTTTTCAAAGATAAAGGGTATTCAAATTTAATGTTAACTAATGATGTTAATAAAATGATGACAGAAAAAGAAATTAATAATTTTGATTTTGCAAGAGATATAAAAAAATATGAAAAAAAAATTTTAACAAAAGTTTCAAATATTCAAAAAACAAAATATATTCCTTTAGAAATGGATAAAATAAATCAATTATTACCAAAAAATAATAATATTGAAAATAATAATAATATAATAATTGAAAAAAACGAAAATATAAAAGAAAATATTAAACCTCAAAATATAAATAATATAAATACTAATGTTATAAATAGTAATATAAATGAAAATAAAGAAGAAGAAGAAGTTCCTTATTCTAGAGAAAGAATGGAAAGATTAAAAAGAAAAGAAAAAGATAAATGGGCTCTTCAAGTTAAAATCGAACATGAAAAATATTTAAAAGAAGAAAAAGAACAAAAAGAAAAAATTATGGAACAAAGAAAAAAACAAAAAGAATTTTTAGAAAAACAAATCAAAGAAAAAAAAGAAAGAGAAGAAATGAAAAGGAAAGAAGAATTAGAATATTATAATAATAATAATAACTTTTTTGTTGAAAATAATAAAAATAATAATATTAAAAATAATTTGATAAAAAATAATAATAATAATAATAATAACAATGAAGATATTATTGAAAAAAAAATTAAAAATATAAAAAAAAATGAAAAAGAAAATGAAAATGAAAAATATAAAAAACAACTTGAAGATGAATTATTACAATATAAAGAAGAAGAAAGATTAAAAAAGCAAAAATTAAAAGAAAAATATATTGAAATGGAAAAAGAAAATAAAGCTTTAATGGAACAAAAAAAATTACAAAGAATAAAAGAAAGAGAAAATAATATTAATAATAATAATACAAATTTTCTTCATTTTGAATCAAATACTAAAAAAAATTACAATAATAATAATTTAAATGATGAATCTCAAAAACATTCTGAAAGAATAAGAAATTATGAAGAAAATAAATTAAAAAGAGAAATGGAAGAAATTGAAAAAAAAGAAGAAATGGAAAATTTATTAAAAAAAGAAAAAAAAGAAAAAATGATAATGAATTATAGAAAAGAATTGAATGAACAAATGAATGAAAAAAAAAAAGAAATTTTATTAATGAATCAAAATAAAGAAAATGATAAAAAAGAAAGAGATTTTCTTTTAAAACAAATGAATGAAGAAAAATTAAATAATGAAAAAAATAAATGGGAAAAAATAAATTTATATAAATCTCACTTAGATAAACAAATTAAATCCAAAAAAGATATGAATGATGATTATTAAAAAAATTAATAATAAATAAAAAATTATATAATTAAAAAAATATAATATTCAATTTAAAAATAATAAAATTATTTATAAAATTTAATTGAATAGAATTTCATAAAGTAGAATTAAAATAATATTTTAAAGATGATGAAGAAAATACTTCAAATAAAACTTTTAAAATTAAGACTCAAGAACAAAAAATAAATGAAGATTTAGATAATGAAAAGAAAAATGTTTTTCGTGAAGGCTTTTTAAAAATAAAAGCAACTTCATCTCTTTTAAAAAAAAGGATTTTAATATAAAGAGAAAATATTTCTTTTTATTTTAATTAATTGACAATTTCAATAAATCTTAAAAATTAAATTATTAATATTTTTTCATTATTTTTATAAAATAATTTTAGTTAATCAAATTTAAAAAAATAAAATCATTTATATAAATTTATTGTTTATTTTAACAATTTTTATATATCATTCAAAAACGAATAAAATTTATATATATAATTAAATTTCATATTTTCCTTTCATTTTTACACTATTACTTCTTCTAAGCTTATCGTCGTCTTTTTTACTTATTTTAAATTCATTAGATAGATTAAATTCAGAAATATTTTTACAATCTTCAATTAATTGTTTATCTTGTTCTTTATTTTTTTCAGAAGAATTAATATCAGTTTCTAATCTAAGTTCTTCACAATTAATTTCAAATTCTTTTTGTTCAAAATTTTTTTCAACTTCACTTTTTTCATCAGCACTTAAATTTATTTCATCATTTTCATTAATTGGTCTAATATTTTTAAATTTAATCATAGGAATAGAATCTTCAATAACTGAAGGAGCAACTTCACTAAATTTTGTCATTGTATCAAAATTTATTGAACCTTCAATCATATTATTATTTATAAAGGAAGTATCTGTTAAAATAGTTTGATTAGTTTGATTTGTACTTGTAAAACTATAATTTCTTTTTTTTGAAAAATTATTATTATTATTATTAAATGTTATTTCTTCTATTTCATTCGTAACATATAAATTTTGTTTTTTAAATGATTTTTTCTTCTTTTTTTTATTTTCTAATCTATTTTTTGCTTTTTCAATATCACTATTTGAAATAAATAATATATTAATTTTTCCTAAATTTGCATTTTCATAATCTATTTCATTTATATCTTCAATAATACTTTCATAAGGAAGAAAAAATTCATAATCTAATTGATTAATAGCAAAATACCAAACACAATTCCAAAATAAAGGAGTAAATTGCATTTTAAAATTATTTACATCTAATTTTGTTCCATATTCTCTTAAAATACCATTTTTAACATTTATTTTTATATTATAAGGTGAATGTAAAACTACTTCATCTGTTGTTGATGTTTTACCTTCTATACCAAAATAATTTCCTTGAGTATTTAATTCTTTTCCAAATCTTATTATTATTTTTGGTAAATTACAATGATTATTATTACAAGAAACCCACATAACATCATTTTTTATATTTGTAAAATTTGTACTTAAATCATATAAATTTATTAAATTTTGACATTCAATACATTGATCAAATTTATAAAATTGAACTTGAGATGTTAATACATTTTTTTCACATTTATTTTTAAAAGTTCTTTTTCTAAAAGATAAAGGTGGATCATAAGAATGAAAAAAAATATCATCACTATTTTGAATTAATTCATCACTTACTAATTCTTTTATTTGTTGTGAATCTAATAATTTATTAATTATATCATAAATGAAAGTACTTGGATGTAATTTAAATATTACTAATTTTTGATATAATTTTAATATCATTTCTTCTTCTTTATTTTTATTTAAAACATCAAATAATAAATTGAAAATTTCCATTTCATGATGAATTACTTTATCAAGAACTTTTATTAATTGATTAAATCGATATTTTCTTTCTTTTTTATCAAAATACCAAAAAGAAAAAGCCCATAATTCCAACCAAGTTAAATAAATATAATTTTTCATTTCAATTTTATGAATTTTATAACTTCCTAAATAAGATTTTGATATTATATCAGTAGAAATTAAATCAATTTCTTCTGAAAAATCAGGAGGAGGAGAATATTCATTAACACAATTATTACTAAAAAATAAATCTAAATTTAAAACTGGAAAAAGTAAATAAGTAAAATTAACTCCTTTATTTTTTGTAATTGATATTTCTTGTCCAAGTAATAATTGAGTTAAATTATCTTTTGGTAATTTATCTATTTCTTCTTCTGATAATTCTCTTGTTTTTTGTACTGCATAAATATTCGTTCTTTTATAAGCTTTTGATGATAAAAAAATTGTATCATCTTTTCTAAAATATCTTGTTCTATTTTCTTTATCTATTAATTCATCTTTTATTAATAATATTTCTGCCATTTCTAAATTATTTTTTGGTATCATTCTCTTATAAATTAATTCAGAAAACATATTTGATTCTGTTAAAAATTTTTCATAAAATTTTCTTTCATTTGAATGCTCATTTAAAAACTTTTCTACTTTAAATAAAGTATGAATATTTGCATTTTGAATATCTTCATTTGATTTAAAATAATCTTCATTTAAATATTCTTCATAATCTTTTATAATTTCTAAATGAAAATCAAAAAAAATTTTAGAAAATTCATAATTAAAAATATCTTCTGGAATTTTTTTATCAGAAATAGGATAAATATTTTTTTTAATATCTTTTTCAAGCATATATATAGCATCATAAGGTAAAGGAGGCATTTCTTCATCAGTAATTAATTTAGTTTTTCTTTCTTCAATATCAACAATAAAAAAACTTGAACCATAAATTTCTATTTCATTATCATCAAAAAAACTTTCTCTATATCTTTCATTTATTCCAAACATAAATGGAGAAATACTTTCTAAAGTTTTATAATTTTCTTTTGGTAAAAAACTTATAATTTGATGTGGATATTTATAGGGAAATATTAAAGAAATAAAAGATAAAAGAACTTGACATAAAACATTTAAATCTGTTGAAAAAAATAATATTTTGGATTCATAATAAATTTGTCTAATAATTTCAATAATAGTATCTAAATTAAACCATTGATAAATTTTTTCTAATCTAACATGAACAGAAGGAATTTTATTCATTTCATTTGCAGTTAAAGTTAATTTTTTATTTAATAATAAATATTCAATAGTATATAATCCTCTTGGAGGAACAGGAACTTCAATAATTAAATTTTCTATAATTTTTTCTATTGGAATTGGAGAAGAAGAATAAATAGCACATTGATATAAAGAATATAAAATTTGTTGGTGAATATTAATATAAGGATAAACTGATATTACACATATACATTTTGGAATATAATAAAATTTACTTTTATAAAAAGGACTTCTTTTACTTGTTAAAGGTATTTTATTTTCAAAAGAAGTTGAAATATTATTTACTGAATCTGCTGAAGTTTCATTAAGTGAAGAACACATATCAATTTTATCTTTTAATTTTTTATATTTTGTTACTGATTCATAAAATATTAAACAACTTATAAATTTTTGAGGATAATTAAAAGAATATAAAGCATTATCTAAAATAAATGAATTAAATTGAGGTTCTGGCTCTTTTTTACTTATAATCATATTAAATCCTTTAGGAAAACAAAAATTTATTATTCCTGAATCTATTTCTAAAATTGATTTTTGAAATGTTGGACATTTTGATAAAATTTCTGGTTTTAATTCTAAATTTTTAATATAGTCTTGATCTTCAAATTTATATAAATTTTCATCTTGACATAAAGAAGGTTTAACTCCACATATTAGAAAGTAATCTATTAAATTATTTCCTTTATCTAATTGAAACTTTAATTTTGCTAAATTTTCTGGTAAATTTTCTTTAGGCATTTTTAAATATACTTTTTTATTTTTCTTTTTAATAATTAATATTATTTAAAATTAATAAAACTTCTTTTTCATTTTTCAAAATAAAAACAATAAAAGAAATTTTTTTTATTCTATAAAAAATTTTTATATAATAATTCTAAAAAATGAAAAATAAAAATATAAATTTAAGAGAATCCACTAATATAAAGAATATAAAAACAAGACCTAATACTAATAATAAAAATGTATCTTCAAAAGAATTTGCTGAAGAGAGAAAATATAATAATTTAAAAGATGACTATTCACAACTAGGAAAAATAAATGAAAAAAACAAAAACAAAATTTCAGAATTAACAAATGAATTAAATAAATTAAAAAATGTAATAAATAATTTAGAAAAAGAATTGATAATTTCAAAAAAATCTAATGAAAGAATTATGGATGAAAAATATAATAATGAAAAAATTATAAAAGAAAATAAAAATTATATAATAAAATTAGAAAGTAAAATTTTTGAATTATCCAAATCAAAATCTCTAAATTTATTTGAACATAATCATAAAATTACAAAAGAAAATGAAAATTTAAAAGAAGTTATATTAAATAAAGATAAAGAAATAGAAAAAATATCTGAAGATAATTTAAAATTACAAAAAGAAATAAATATATTAAATAATACTCTTTCAACAAAATTAGAAAATTTAAAATTTAAAGGCGATTTAAAATCTTCTTTATTATATAATATTGGTGTAATTAAATTAGAATTAGATGATTCAAAAGAGTTAAACTTAGAAAAAGATAAAACAATTTTTAATTTAAAAAAAGAAATTGATAAAAAAAATAAATTACTTCAAGATATAACTTTTGATAAATCAAATGTAATTGAAGAATTAATGAAACAAAAAGAAGAAAATGAAAATATTTTAAGAGAATATAATAAATTGAAAGAAGAATTTTCAAAAAATAAAAATAATTTAGACAATTTAAACCAAAAAATTATATCAAATAAAAATGCTAATTTACCTCAAAAAAAAAATAAAGAAAGTTCAATTGAAAAAAAAAATGAACAATCGGATTTATTATTAGATATAAATAGTTCAATAAAAAATGAATTAAATTTAAAATATAAAAACATATGTAATGAAAGGGAAAATTTGAAAGAAAAATTAATTCAATTAGAAAATAAAAAAAAAGAAATTTTAGAAAAAAATAGAATTCTTTTACAACAAAATAACAAATTATTAAATGCTTTAACTTTACTTTCAAATAAATGTGAACAATATGAAGGAGATTATAATCAAAATATTTCTGATTTAAATAATGAAATTTCAAATTTAAAAATAGAAAAAGAAAATCAAAAAAAAGAAATTGCAACATTAAAATTTAAAAATAATACTTTAGAATCCGAAAATAATTCTCTTAAAGAACAAAATCAACAATTAATGTTTCAATTTGATAAAATAAAAAAAACTAATTTACTTCTTCATAAAAATTTATCTAATGCAATTCAAGATTCAGAAAATATAATAAATAATTCAGATAATATGAATAACATGGATTTAAAAATAAGTGAAACAAATTTGAGTGATTTAATAAAAAAAGAAACAGAAAAAAATAAAGAATATGCAGAAATTATAGAGAAATATAATCAAAATATTTAATAAAATTATTTTAATATTATGAATTATTTAAATAATAAATAAAATATTATAAAAAATAAAATAAAAATATATGATTAATTTAGATGATGATGCAGACTCAAATCCCGAAAAAAAATGTCCTATAAAATCATTAATATCAAAAACTTTAGAATGGCCAAGTTATTCTGTATCAATTTTAAAAGAAAATGAAAAAAAAGAAAAAATAAATTTTTTATTAGGGACAAATACAAATAATACAGAATCAAATTATTTAATTTCAACATTTTATGATATAGAAAAACAACAAATAAATATTAAAAGAAAATTGAAGCATCCAGGGAATGTAGTAAAAGTTTTTTATTTAAATTCAAAGAAAGCTTTAACAGCATCATCAGATTTTAATATATATTTATATGATTTAAATCAGAAACATATTGAAGTTTCAACAAAAGCAAATTTAATATTAAAATCACATACTAATTATTGTACATCAATAAATTTAAATAAAGGAAAAAATACTTTAATTTCAACTTCACTTGATGGAAAATTATGCTTATGGAATATTACTTCAAGTGGTAGTTTAGGTATATTAAAACCTTTAAATGAAATATCTTATCATAAAAGTGGAATAAATGATTCTGATTGGGATAAAAATAATGAATATTTATTTTGTTCTTGTGGTGATGATAAAAAAATGATATTTTATGATATTAGAGATTCTAATAAAGTTATTAGTATTAAAACTCAAAATCAATTAAAAAAAATAAAATATAATTATATGAATTCTAATTTATTATTAACTGCTAATGATGAAAGTAAAATTGATTTATGGGATTTAAGGAATACAAAAGTTAAATTACATGCTTTTGAATATCATAAAGGAGAAATAACTTCCATCAAATGGAGTGATATTAATGAACAAATTTTTGTTAGTTCTTCAATTGATAGTAATTTAGTTATATGGAATTTAAAATATTTAGAAACATTTAATAGTGTAGTTAATGGAGAAGATTTTCCTTCTGAAGTAGATTGGATTGAAAATTTAGGTGATAGAATATTAGATTTTGATTATTCTAACGATATTATTACTATAGTAGATATTGAAAATCATATAAAAGTTTTAACTGTTTAAAAGTTTTTTTTTAGGAAAATTTTTTTATTTAAATACTATATATTTCAATTACTGTTATTTATTTTATTTAATAAATTTTCAAATTTAAATATTTAAAATAAAATTAAAATATCAAAAAAAAAATAAATGTCTATTCCAATGCAAAATCCTGAAATTCGTTCATCTCTCTTAACAATATATGATAAATTAACAAAACCATCAACTAGAGAAGTTGCTTATGAACTTTATAAAAAATTAGTTTTAAAAAATATATATTATAATCCACAATCAAATTTTATAATTCAACAATTAAATGATTTTATATTACCATTAGAGCCAAAAGAAAAAGAACCAATTTTAAAATTATTATCCTTATTTTTTTCTCAAGATAATTCTCCAAATGAATATGAAGAAAAACAAATATATTATCCTTATTTATCACCTATTTTATCAATTTTACAAAGTTTAATTAAAGAACAAAATAATTGTATTTTTTCTTCAATTACAAATTCTTATGCTGAAATTGTACAAAATTTAATGCCAACAAATATAGAAAGTTCAACAATTGAATTAGAAAATGATGAAAGGAAAATATTTGAAATGCTTCAAGGATTTTGTATTTATAATATGAAATGTGATGATAAATCTAATAAAATTGTAGGAAGTTTATGCTTAACAAAATTAGTTGAAAATTGTCCTATTGTACTTCAACCTCAATATCTTAAATATATTTGGGAAAATATTATTAGTTTTATTGATAAAAAAAATTTTAATGCAAAATATGAATTATTAAATTGTTTAATTAGCTTAATTTTAGGAGCTGAAAATTTATTTTCTCAATTTGCTAATGTTACTTTATATAAAGTTTTAGATTTTTTAACTGATTCTGATTGGTTGAAAAGAAAATTAGCTTTGAATGTAATTTATACTTTAATTTTTTATTGTAAAGAAGAAATTATTCCTTTAAAAGAACATATTATTAATTTTTTAAAAGTTTTAAAAACTGATAAAGTTAAAGAAGTAAGAGAAGTTTGTATTTTAATTTTACAATCTTTTAATGAATATGATGGAAATACTAATAATAATAATAATAATAATATCAGTAATAATTCTAAAAATAAAAAAAATAATGAAAATAATGTTTCTCAAAATAAAACAAAATCAAAACAAATAAATCAAAAAAATACAAATGAAAATAATCAAAAAAATAGAAATATAAATAAAACAAAAGCAGCATCAAATAGATCATATGAAAATCAAAAAAATAATTATCAAAATAATGAAATGATGGATAATCATTATTTAGAATACTATCAAAATTTTAATACAAATCCAAATAATTTTTCTAATTCTAACTTTTCAAATTCAAATAGTTATACAAATACATCAAAAAGTACTCAAGTAAAAAATAAAAATAAAAATTCAGGGATTAAAAAAAGAGGAAGTAGTCAAAATCCTTCAAATAAATTAATGAATAATCCTGAAATAATGATTTATGAATCAAAAAATAAAAAAAGTAATATTGATAATAATCATAATATTAATAATAATAATGAAAATGATAATAATAGTAATTTAAATACAAGTAATATTGAAGTTGAAAATAAAAGATCAAGAACTCCAAATAGAAATTTCAGAAGAAAAAATTTAATGAATGAAAATGTTAAATTTATAAATAGAAGAGAAGATAATACTTTTGTTAATGAAAAAATGGTAATTAAAAGAGATCCAAATAAATCTATTTTTAAACAAAGTCCTAATCAAGATTTTTTTAAAAATGCAAAAAATAATCAACAAGATGTTATTATTCTTACTAAATCTCCTCCTCCTAATTTTAGAGAAAATATTGAAAATGAAGAAAATGAAATCAATGAAAATAATGAAAATGAAGAAAATGAAAATAATGATTATAATCATAATTATGAAGATGAACATAATAATGATTATGATGAAAATATAAAAAATATTATTAAAAAAAATTCTGAAGATAATCAAGAAAAAAATGAAGAGAATTTTCCAATTAATAATAATCAACAATTTGAAGATATTGAGATTATAAAAGAATATAATAAATTTAATGAAAGGAATATTGATAATAATATGGATGAAGATGAAATAAATGATTATGTTCAAAAATCAAACAATAAATATGGAAAAGAAAATAGTGATAATGAAATTAAAGGAAATTATGAAAATAATTGTATAAATAAAAATGAAAATAATGAATTAAAGAAAGAATATTTAAATTCATCTGATAAAAAAAATAAAAAGGAAAATGAATTTTCTAATAATAATAATAAATCAAATAATAAAAAAATAAAAGAAGAAAATTTAAATCAAAATAAGAACAATAAAGGGATTAAAATAAATAAAGTAATGCTTGAAGATAAAAATAATTATAATATAAATCAAATTTCAAACAATGATTTATCAGAAGAAAAAATGAAATATAATACAAATCAAAACAAATCAAATGATTCGACAATAAAAGAAAACATTAATAACAATAATAGTTTTGAGAAAAAAAACAGTCATAATTACAGTTCAAAAAATTCTGAACAAAGTATTAAAAATAATACATTAGAAGATAATAATAAAAATAAAAATAAGAAAAATAAAAGTTATAATAATATAGATCCATCTTTGATTAATGTATTATTGCAACAAATGAAATCTTTATCTCAAAAACAATTAATTCTTGTTGATACTTTAGATTCTATTCAAACAAGTACCCAAAATCAAATAGAAAATTTAAATAATAAAATTTATAACCTTGAATCACAAGTTAAAAATTTAAATTCAGAATTAAATAATTTACGAATACAAAATAGAAATAATTCAAATTATTAAAATACTATTTTTTAATTTTGAGAAATATAAAAATTTTTATTTTTTAAAAAATTTTAAAATAATAAAAAAAAATAAATTCTAATTAAATAACAGTTCAAAAAAAAAAACATATTTCATTTTTAAATACACAAATCTAATTATTGAAAAGGAATTATAAATTTTTTTTTATACTAAATTTTTTCTAGCTCTTTCTCTAATTTCATCTTTCTTTAAACCATTTTGATGTTTTTTTAAATTATATTTACAATAATCTTTATAAATTTTAACTTCATTAACTAAATTAGCTAAAATTGTCATAGCAGGTAAAACAACAAAATTAATAAAACCAATCATAGCTTTATTAATATTTGTAGTTTTTCTATCACAAAAACTAGAAATAGGTAAACCTTTTTCTTTTTCTAAATCTCCTTGAACAAAAAATTCATCATAAACTCTTTTAGTCCAAGCACTAGAAATTTTATCAGGTTTTCCTGGATTAGAGATATCAGAAGCATGAATTATCATATTTAAAATTGATTGTTGATTTTCAAATAATTTAGCTAAATTATCTTCAGAATCTCCTTCAAAAATTTTTTCAAAATTTTTCCCATTTTTAATATCATAAGTATCCATTTTTATTTTAACTGCAGAAATAACTTTTTGATGATTTGCCATATCAGTTGATAAAATACCATCAATCATTCTTCTTCTACAAATTCTATATTCTTCAGGAGAAAAATTAATAAATATATTATATTCACTTTTTTGTAAAACTTTAAAAGTTTGTGAAACATGATAATTTTCTAAAACACTGATATCATTATATCTCATAGCATATTTTGTTTTTGCATTTATTTGATATAAATTATTTTGACCAGGATGTTTATAATCATGACATAAACACGCAACTAAAATACTAAAAGTATCTAATTGACCTAATTTCATTTTTTCACATAAATTTCCTTTTTTTAAAATTGTATTTGTTGTTTGCATTACATCACCTGCATGTAAATCATTATGATATATTGCATTTACTCTATCATAATTTGATACTATTTTTTCAAGAAAACTTAAAAAAATTGGATGTGGAATTATTTCATTTTCTATTAATTCAAATTGTCTTAAAATTTCTATTGCAATATATATTGATGTTCTTTTATCTAAAACTTCATTTAATTCAAATATATTAAATTCAGGTGTTTCTAATTTTTTCATTTGATCACTTAAAACAGAAATTATTGAAGGTGATATTATTTCATTTAATCTTAATGTATGATCAATTAATTTTTTTGATGATTTTGAATCATTATTTATTTTATTAAAATAATTTGATTTATATATTTTAGATTCTTTTCTAATTTTTTTATAATCATTTGCTTTTTGAGCTGCATGTTCTAAATCAGAATATTTTAATAAATATGCAATTTCATCATGTCTTTGTTTATTTTTCCAATGACTATGAATTATTGAAGTATCTAAATCATATAAATTTTCTTCAGTTATTGCATTTATTATCCAATTTAAATCATTTATTGCTTCTACATCTCCAATTAACCAATTTTGACCTTTCATTCTTTTTAATTTTAATATTATTTTTTCACTTGTAGTTGAAAGTGCTAAATTTAATTGAGTGAAAAATATATCTATTTCACTATTTGGATTTGTTTCATCTGATGAATTTCTTTTTATTATTTCATCTATAAATTCGTTTGTTGAAATTTGTCCTTTCTTATTTTTGTCTAATAAATCAAAAATTAATTGAGCTGTTTCTTCTTTTATTGTTTCCAAACTAAATGAATTTAGTTTGGTTATTAAATCAACAATATCTTCTACTTTTATTATATCACTATTTAAATTAAATTTATTAACCAATGATTTTTTCTTTGCTTCTGTTTCATTTAATTGAAATATTGGCTCGGTTTGAATGTTTGGCTTTTTCATTTTTTTAATATTAAATAATGATTTTTATTATAAATAATGAATTTTTTATATATATATATAAGTATATTATTTAGTATTTAATAATTGATTACATTTTAATGAAAGTTCATAAAAATATTTCTATTTATAAATTAATCAAATATTTTAAAAAAGAAAACCTTTTTAAAAAGTTCAAAAAATTAATCGAATATTCCAAATATTATTTGTTCATCAAAAATAAATAAATGAATTAATAAAAGGATTTAACGAATTAAGATATTTTCCAAATATATATGGTTAAATATCTTTAATAATTCAATTTATGATTTTTTCAGTGATAAAACAGTTCTAAAAAATATACTTATTCATTTTTTTAATTATACTTATGTTTTTAAAAAGTTTTAAACATTTAAACAAATAAATAAAAAATATATGTCGTTAAAAACTGAAAAAAGAAAAATATAAATAAAGGCAATTATTTAATCAAATTAAAAAAATATTTATTATATTTTCATATATGAAACATAATTATTAAAAAGATTAATAAATTTATATTATGAAACTAGAAAAAGGGGATAAAGGGAAAAAAAAATAAAATGAAAAATAAATAAAAATATTAATTGATATTTAATGAATATTAAATATTTCTTTTTTAGATATAATTTTTAAATATATCTAAATTTTTTTATCAATAAAAAAATAAATTAACATTAAATCCTTAATTTTGATTTGAAATATTTTTCATGTTTTTTTAGAAATATATTTTATTTTTTAAGAAAAAAATTTGAATTTATTATTCAAGAATATGTATATATTATTTTAATTAATAAAAAAGTAAAACATATTTTTAAAATTAATAAATACTAGTAAATAATTTAAAAATTAACTTAATATTCATTGTGTCAAAAAAGAAAAGCATAAATTAATATTTGAGTTATTGATTATGACTTTGATGTTTAAGAAATATGGCAATAGAAATATATAAAAAATAAAGAAAAAATAAAACTAAAATAAATATTAAAATCAATAATAAATTTATGAAAAATTATTTCATTGATTTTATAATATATTCAAAATTGATAAGATATTTTCCAATTCAAAATTTAAAATTTAAAGAATTATATTTCTAATTTTTTTCTTTTTTCCATACTTCTTTTTTTCTTTCAATAAATTTTTTTATTAGCTATTTAAATAAAATATTATCATTAAGTATTCAAATCAAAAAAATATCATCTAAAATCTAATAGAATGAAATTTAGAAGTATTTTTTAACTAAAAGTTATTAAAAATTGTTGATTGTTTTAAATACTTTTTTTTCAAATAAATAAAAATAAATGGTGAAAAGTTTAACATATAAAAAAATGAGGAGAGAAATAAAAATTTTAATTTAATTATAAAAAAATCTTAGATTTTTATCCAAAGAGTGTTTAATTATTTTTTTTTACAAGATAAGTATTAAATTTTATAAATCAAAAATCAAAAAATAATATTAAATAAATTTCTTTAGAAAGCCTAATAAAAAACTCAAAAAATGGGACAAGAAGAATCAAATTCAATTCAAGGCCAAAAACATCCTTCATTAAAAGGTATTTAAAATCAATATATTTATAATTAATATTAGTAACAAAAAATTCTTTTGAATTTCAATATATAATTGGTCGAGGAGGTTTTGGGAAAGTATGGCAAGTAATATTAAAAAAAAATCAAAAATTATATGCAATAAAAGAAATGTCAAAAGTAAAAATAATAGATAGAAAAAGTGAAAGAAGTATAAAAACAGAAAGAGAATTTTTATCAATTTTACACAATCCATTTATAGTAAATATGAATTACGCTTTTCAAGATTATGAAAATTTATATTTAGTAATGGATTTATTAACAGGAGGAGATTTAAGATATCATATAAGTAAAAAAAAAAGATTTTCAGAGCCTCAAGTAAAATTTTTAATAGCAAATTTATTATTAGGATTAGATTATATTCATAAAAAAAATATAATTCACAGAGATATAAAACCAGAAAATTTAGTATTAGATTCAGAAGGTTATTTAAGAATAACAGATTTTGGAGTTGCAAAAAAAAATAAAAAAGATAATTCAAAAGAAACAAGTGGAACTCCTGGTTATATGGCTCCTGAAGTTTTAATGGCTCAAAATCATAGTTTTACTGTAGATTTTTTTGCTATTGGAGTTATGTGTTATGAATTTATGATTGGAAAAAGACCTTATTTAGGAAAAAATAGAAGAGAAATTAAAAATTTAGTTTTAAGATATCAAGCTAAAATTACTAAAGATAATTTAAATTCTGATTGGAGTGAAGATTCTATGTATTTTATTAATGGTTGTTTAATTAGAAAAGAACATTATAGATTAGGTTATGAAAATGGATGTAAAGATTTAATGGAACATTCTTGGTTTAAAAATTTTGATTGGAATGGAGTTTTAGAAAAAAAAATTTCGGCGCCTTATATTCCTTTAATTGGAGGAAATTATGATAAAAAATATTGTGAAGCTATTGAAAAAATTGGAGAAGATACTAAAGAAAGATATAATGATTATATGGAAAGAGATGATTATTTAACTTTATTTGAAAATTATACTTTTTTAGGAGATGATGTTAATTTAATTAACAATTTAAATAATGATAGTCTTGGAAGTACGAAACTAAGAACTTTAAGTAAAACAACTTTAAGTGGTAATAATAAAAATTTGAAAAATAAAAAAGAAGAAAAAAGTGTTAATAAAATTAAATATGATAAGAAAAATTCTAATTATAATGTCCAATTAAATAATAATAGTAATAATAATCAAAGTGTTAATTTATTTAGTCAAGATAAAGAGAAAGAAAATAATATTTTTACAAATAAAAAAATTAATTTAAAAGAAAATAATTATGATAGAAAAAAAATTAGAAGTGGGAAAATTGAACAAATTAATATTAAAAATAATTCTACAAGAATTATCCAATTTAATGGTTATGATATAATGCATCCAAAAAATGATAAAAAAAATAATATTGATAATAATAACTTTCATGAAGTTAAATTACCTATTCTTCATAAAAATAATTCAATGAAAGTTTTCCCATTAATCAGATATAATCCTAAATTTAATATAAATTATATAAAAAATAGAATTTTCGCACAAAGGAAATTAAATTTGACTAGAAATAGTCATTTTTTTAAATCTTCTTCTTTTCTCCTAAAAAATAAAAGTGATAATTTAAAAAAAAGTGGAAGTAGTAGTCAATTAATGAATCAATATTATAATTCAGCATTACATAAAAATTATTTTAATCAACAATATAGAACAATTCAAAAAAATGAAAGTTTAGAAAAAATGGATGGAATTCATTAAAACAATTATTATGTAAAATAGAAACATAATGTATATAAATTATATATAGCAACTGACAAAATAAATAAGTATTTTTTCATCTTATTTTTAAATATGTTAAGTGTTTATTTAAAACTTATTAAAAAACAATAAAAAATATATATTTAAAAAAACATATAAAAAAAATATTTAATTTCTTCAAATAAACAAATTTAATTCTTCAAAAGCATACTTATTAACCTTTTCCTTATTTTCCCATTCTTCATTTTTAACCCCATTAACATTAATATTATTATTAAAATTATTATTATTAAAATCTTCATCTACTTTCCTTTCCAACTTTTCATCAGGTAAAGTAGGATAACAGCAGCACAAATCATCTTGAGCTCCAACATAGAACAAATTAAAAATCCTCCAATAAACATCTCTAACTCTCCTCGCAGGATGAAACAGACCTTGTAAAATATAACTCATTAATCGATTAACCCCTAATCCACATCTCAAACCTTCAATAGCATCAGTAAAAGCCATCATGACATGAGGACTAGTTTCGAATATATTTGGCCATACATAATTTAATAAATCAACAAGGGCATCTTCACAATTTAATCCCATAACATTAATAGCAAGATGTTTAATAGCACTTGCAGCAATTTGTCTATGAACTAATTCTCTTTCAGTAAGAGCATCTTGTAATAAAGGTACAACAGAATAAATATAATCTCTTGCCATTTCTCCAATATATTCAAATAAAAATGCAAATGATTTTAAAACTCCATTTTGAGTATTTAATTCTCTTACTCTATATTCATTCATTAATGCAGGAATTACTGTAAATGGACCACAAGTTTCACTTACAATTGCAATTGCTACTGTAGTACAAACTCTAATTTGTCTTTCTTGTACTTTTAAATTATTTAATAATGTCATTAATACTTCTTGTGGTCCTATTGCTTTTGCTATATAACCAAATGTATTTACTGTTGCTCTACGAATATTTTTCCTATGTGCTTTTAAAAATTCTAATAAATCAAAACATATTCTCATCCATTCTTTCGATGTTACATATGATGCTCCTTTATCTGCTATTAATCCTATTAATTTTATTACATTTTCTTCTACTTTGTCATTTCTATTCTTTAATATTGGAGTTAAACGAGGTAATAAATCCTTTATTGGAGGTGTCATATTATGCATTCCTATTACTAATACTATTTCTCGTAATGCTGCTAGTATACTTCCTAAAACTTCAGGAAATTCTTCACCTAAATTTTCATTTAATATTAATGCTAATTTTGACATTTCATTTTCTTCTCCTGTTATTTTTAAAGAATTTGCTAATTTTACTATTAAATCTGCACTTTGTTGACGAATTTTCATATTTTTATTATTAAATCTCCATTGAATTGTTGAACATATATTTGTTATATATGGTTTTATTCTAAATCCTAAATTATTTACTACTGTTCCAAAACATGTTAAAAATATATTATTTGCGGAATTATAATTTGATGATGGAGTTAAATCTGATGTTTGTTGGGTAAAACAAAAAATTAAACCATCAATTAATAATTGTTCTAATCTTTTATCAATATCACTTACTCCAAGTAATTGAATTATATTATTAATTGCTTCTAAAGTCATTTTTCTTAAAACTTCGTTTTCATCTTTTAAATTAGTAATAATTTTACTTAAAACTTCAGCACCTTGAATTTTTTTTGCAATTTCTAAAGTAGCTTCAATAACAACTTTATAATTTTTTCTATCCAAAGCTAATCTTCTATTCCAAAAACAATTAAAAAATTCTTCAAAAACATTTTCTTTAACATATTTAGCTTCAACTCCTTCAGAACTTAGGCATTGAATAAGAACTTTAAGAATGATTTTTTTCATATAATCATCAGGATTATTAAAATCTCTTTTTAAGATAGGAATAACTAATTTAGAAACTTTAGCAGCAATATCACCATTCATTAAAGGAATAATAGCACCAATGGCTTTAAAATAAGCAGCTAAAATTTTTCCTTTATATTGTTTAATTCCATCAAGTAAAGGTCTAATAACATTTTTAAAAGCATCAATTCCATAAGGAAAACTAGCTTCAGCAAGAGCACTTATTGCAAGTGCAGTAAAAGTTCTAATTTTTTGTTGTTCATCTTTTAATCCATTTCCAATAATATCAACTAAATTAGTTAAATGAGGTAAAACAGCACAACCCATTAAAATTGCAATTTGTTGTATAATTTTAATTCCAGTATCCCTTGCTAACCAACTTTTCTTAGTTTCACAAATTGCTTTTAAAAAAGGTAAAATAGCATTTAATCCAAGAGAAGAAGCAACAACTGCAAAAGCTTTTGAAGTAACTAATCTTATATTTTCATCAGGAGAATCAATATCAGGTCTCATTACAGAAATCATTGTTGCTAATCCAGCACTTTTAGTTAAATTTGATATAATTTCTCTTCCTTCTATTCTAGCATATGAATTTTCATCTGTTAACATTGGCATTACTGTTATTAATATTTTATGTGCATACGGTGCTACTTGAGTATCTAATTTAAATAATATTCTATCTATTACTTTTACTAATAAATGACGCTCTTGATCTTCTAATGATGGAGACATCATTAATGGTATTATTTGATTAAATAATGGTCCTGCTCCAAATTCTCGTGCTTTTTCTGTTATTTGACGTAAAGCACTCTTTCGAATTGGAGGAGATCCGTTTTTTATTTTTAATAATAATGTTAATATATTTCTTTCTTTTCTTTCATCAGATGATAATGATGATTCATCTACTTCATTTAATATACTTCCAAATATTTTCATATCTTCTTCTTTTAATCCTGAATAATCTTTTTTATCTATTTTTTCATTTCCAGGAATTTGGTAATAATTGTTTTCTTTGTTTTGGTTTTTGTTTTGTTTTTTTAATTCTTTTATATTATTTAATAATTCTTGGAATTTTTCTGGGATTGGAACTATTTCATATCCTTCTTTTTGAGATGGTAATATTTTATTTATTTCTTCATCTGTTAAAAGACTATTTCTTTCTAATATTTCTTTATCTATTTTCATTGATTCTAAATTATCAAAAGTTGTTTTTATTTCTGAAAAATTATTCATTGGTTTATTATAATTTTCTGTTAAAGGTGTTTTCATATTTATTATATTTTTTATATTTGGAGTTGGAGTTGATAATAAAAAATTATCTTTTGACATTAAAGGTGTTTCATCTAAATTATTTTTATTTTGTATTTGTTCTGGTGTTGGAGTAACATCTAAATAAATTTTATTATTAGAATTTAAAATTGGAGTTTCATCTAAATCCCAACGAGAAATTCTTTTATTTTTTTTATTTTCTTCTTCTTCTAATTTATCCCATTCACTTTTTTTATTATTTTTATTTTCTTTTTTTTGTTTTTGTAATAATTCCATTTTTTCTATTTCTCTCTGTTGTTCTAACATAATATCTTTATATGTTCTTTCTGAATTTGAATTTTTTTTCTGATTTACCGAATCTTTTCTTTCTGGAGATGGTTCTCTAAATCTTTTGTTTTGTAATATTTTTTCTCTAGATGATATTGGTTGATGAAAAGTATTTGATAATGAACTCTCATCTTTTGTTTCTTCTAAATTTATTTCATTATATACTTCTTTAGGGGCTGTGTATGTTTTATGTGGTATTGGATTTTTAAAATTTTGATTTGTATTTTCTGACATTTTTTATTATTTCTTTTTTTTTAGAATATTATAAAGTTTATTTTAGTAATATTAGGGATTTTTATTAAAATAAAAAAAAGGAAATTAGTTTATGAGGGAAAAAATATAATTAAGAAATATTAGTGTAATTTGGAAATATTCAAAAAAATATAATGAATTTCAATTAAATATTTATAAAAGGAAATATTTGGAAAAAAGCTGAAATTATATATCTTTCAAATTTTTTTCAAGAAAAAATATTATCATTTAAGAAACAAATGAATAAAAAATATTTTAATAAAGAATTAAATTAAATTAAAAAATCAAAAAATAAGAACAAAGTTTAAAAATATAAATTTTTTTTAGAATAAATTTTTGGTAAGATTTATTAAATTATCTAGATTGAAAAAAATCAAAAACATTCTGTATATGATATTATTATATTGTTTAAAAAGGAATAAATTCAATTTATCATTAGTTTTTTCCTAAATAATTTTCTAATATTTTGACTCATTATTAATTTATTAAAGATTATATAATCTTGAAATAAAAAAACAAAAATATGATTTATAAAAAGTTTTAATTTCGATTAAATTGATTGAATATAAAAATATCATTTATTATCAATGATTTTTGATTTATTTTTTAATTAATAAATAATCTTTTAATACATTTTTATCATTCACATTTTAACGAGCTCAATCTTTAATTTTCTTAATAAGAAAATTGAAAATAAAAATATTTTAAAATATAAGGGGGAAAAATTTGACAATTAAAATTTTAAAAATCTGTTCTAAATGAAAATCTAAAAATATTGAATAAATTTTATTAGTAAAAAAATAAAAAATTTAATTAAAACTTAAATTTCATAAAAAGAAAAATGTATTTAAATAATTAAGATGCTAGAAAAAGATTATTCACAAAATAAAATAGAAAATATATCAATAAATAAAGAAAAATCAGATGATATAAAAACAAATAGAAGATTAATGAATACACTTCTTAAAAATTTATCTTCAATGCGTGGTTCAACATATGAAGAATTAATAAAATATGTAAGTGATTATTTAACAAATAATTCAAATGATATATGTGAAATTTATGACGAAGAAAGAAATACTTTAGCTCATTTTTTAACATCAGATGAAAAAGATGAACAATTAAAAATTATATGTGATTCATATTATTTATTATTAGATGATAAAGATGTTTTTTTTCATTGGTTTATGTTAGAAAATAAAGATGATTTAACAATTTTAGATATTGCTTGTCAAAAAGGAAATAAAGTAATAATAAAATATTTATTTTCAATTTTATCAAAAACAGATGAATCAAAATTACGTTTAACAGAAAAAAGAAATTCAATTTTTCATAATAGTGCAAAAAAAAATCAATGTTATCCAATAATATTTTTTTATGAAAAATTACAAAAATTTTTTCCACAAATAAAAATAATAGATATAAGTAATAAATTTAATATAACTCCATTACATTATGCATGTTATTATAAATCAAAAAATGCAATAGATTTATTATTAGATCTTGGAGCTGATATAAATGCAAAAGATATTGATGGAAAAAGTATTTTATCTTATGCAGTTACTTCAGGTTCAGAAAGAATTATAAAAAAATTATTAATGAGAGGAGCTGATAAAGAAATTAAAGATGATAATGGAAAAAAATGTATTGATTTAGCTATTGAAAATAATAATAAAGAAATTATTAATTTATTAGAAAATCATAATTGTTTTTCTAGAAATTTTTGTGGAAAAATTGAATATGGAAATTTAAGAGGAATTAGACATGATTATTCTTTAATTTATTCTTTTTTAATTTATATTATTTTTATGCTTATTTTCATTATTAGAATTAGTATTTCTTTAAAAGAAAAAAACAAAAATGAAGATTTATCAAAAGATAAAATATTAATTATAGGAATTGTACTATTTATTATATCAATTTTTAGTTTTGTTTTTACATTATTTTTTACAATGTTTTTCCTTTGTTGTCAAAAAAATAAAAAAAAAAATATTCAAAAAAAATCTTTAATATCTTTATTTGAAGAAAATCCAAATTCAAATATATGTGTAAAATGTAAAAGAATAATGAAAGTTGATACAGTTCATTGTTTAGTTTGTGGAATATGTATTGATAAATGGGATCATCATTGTTTTTGGTTAAATACTTGTATTCATAAAGGAAGTAAACACAAATTTAAATTATTTTATACTAGTATTATATCAACTTTAATTTTTAATACACTCTTTGGAATTGATTTAATAATTTTTTCATTTAATGGAAATAAAGAAGTTTCAGAAAAATTTTTCGGAGATTTTAAAATATTTAATCAAGGCAAGTTATTTGAAGGAATGAGTATTTTATATACAATTATATTTTTTTTTCCATTAATAATGAATATTATTATTCCTGTTTATTGGAAAAATAAATCGAAAGAAAAAGTAGAAGAAACAAATTTATCAGATTTTGAAACTAAATTTTTGAATCCATCATCTGATTCATTAATATAAATAAAATAATATAAATTTAAATAAATATTTTTCAACGCCTAAAAAAATAAAAATGAGTAAAATAGAACAACAAGAAATAGATTATGATAAATTATCTCAAGAAATATTTACAGAACAAAATCGAGTGAGAACAGATCCATCATCATATATAGAAAAATTAGAAAGAGCAACTAATTTTTTCAGAGATAAAATATTTCGTCATCCAGCAGAAATTCCAATAGAAACATATGAAGGAATAGAAGGAGTAACAAATGCAATAGAATTTCTTAAAAAACAAGAACCACTTCAAGAACTTCAATATTCAGAAGAATTAAGTAATGCTGCAAAAGATCATGCAATTGATATAGGTTCAAAAGGACTTTCATCACATGAAGGAAGTGATGGAAATGGAATTTGTGAAAGAGTTGAAAAATATATTGAATGGGATGGTGCTATTGCAGAAAATCTAGATTTTTGTTATAAATTTGCTGAAAATATTGTTATGAATTTAATTATTGATGATGGGAGTAAAGAAAAACATCAAAGAAGTCATTTATTTAATAAAGATTTTAATTTTTGTGGTGTTGGTTGTGATAAACATAAAAGTTTTAAAATTTGTTCTGTTATTGTTTATGCTAAAGGTCTTCATCCTATTGGAGAAGAACCTCCTGATATTGTTAATTCTGTCCAAGATTATATTGATAAAACTATGGGAAAAGAAAAAAAAATTAATAATGCTTTTCAAAATGATGATCCTGATGCTCCTGATAATACTGTTAGTGTTAAAATTGTTAAATTAAAAAAAAATATTAATGGAAAAGAAAGAAATATTACTAGGAAAATATATGTTTTAAATGATGGAAAACAACATATTGTTGAAATTGAAGATAAGGAATAATTATTTTTATAGGACAATTTATTTTTTTATTTAATTTTTTTTTTGAATTTGAAATTTTTAAAAAAAATTTATTTAAAACACGTGTTTTATATTTTCTTTCTTTCATTAATTTAATAATATTATTTTTAAATTTTATTTAAAATATGGAATCACAAATTGAAAAAAAAGAGAACTATAATTCATTAATATTCCCATGTCCTATAGAAAAATATGCAGAATATTTTATATTAGTTTCTACAATAAATTCTGAAGATTCATTTTTATCTATTTATTCATTTTCTACTAAATTTAAAGATAATTTAATTAATTTAATAAAAAAAATTCCGATAACTCAAAAATTTACATCAATTTCATGGACTTCTTTTAAAAGTGAAATAGAAGAAAATTCATTAGGATTTTTAATTGGAGGACATTCAGATGGAACTATAACTTTATGGAATATTTATAAAATATTAAATGATTCTAATGAAAATCCAGAAGAAAATTTAGGTTTAATTTTTAATGAAAAATTATTAGAAAATTCTATTAATATTATATCTATAAATAATGAAAAAAATAATTTATTTGGAGTTGGAACTGATAAAATATCAATTATATCAATAAATGAAGAATTATCTTGTTCAATTATTTTAGATTGTGATATTCCTACAAAAACAAATGAAGAATTTATAACAATTGATTGGAATCCAAAAGTAAATTATATTTTAGCAACAGGAACAAATAAAGGAATGACACATATTTTTGATATGAAAA
>JAJJKW010001558.1:0-69695 GCA_023805745.1 Isotricha sp. YL-2021b
TTATTATTATTATTATTATTATTATTATTATTATTATTATTATTATTATTATTATTATTATTATTATTATTATTATTATTATTATTATTATTATTATTATTATTATTATTATTTTTTGTCAAAAAATTTTTTGATTTATCATTATAAATTTGAAGAGTTAATTTCATAATATCTTTTAAATTTAAATGTTCATTATATTTATTTAATTGTAAATGATTTTTTCCTTGATTATTATTATTATTTTTTCCAGGAGATCTTTTTTTTTTATGATTATTTATTTTTGGTGAATTAGAAGTTAGAAAAATTCTATTATTTATTTTAGGAGAATTTAAAGGTGATTTTAATATATTTCTTGAAAAATTAGAATTTGAGATTTGAGTATTTATAACTTTACTATTTGAAAAATCTTTTGATTTTGATTTAGATTTATTTTTGGTTCTATTACTTAAATTATTTTGAGAAGTTGAAGTTTCAATTCTTGTCATTTTTAAATTTTTATTAGAATTATATTTTAAATTCACTTTATTTCCAGAATGAACCCTTGATGAAGTAGGAATTGTTGAAGTTGGTTTAATTTTATTTGTATTTGTATGTGATTTATTTATTAAACCTTTATTTTTAATATTATCAATTTCTTTTTGTATAGAATTTAATAATTGTTTATTAGAATTACTGATAATTTCATTTTTTTTTAGTTTTTTATTATTTTGTTTTTTGCTACTTTTTGTTTTTAAATTTTCTTTTATTGAAAAACATTTTAATATTGAAGATATTGAATTATCTTTTGAATTTTTATTTTGACGATTTATTATTAATATACTTTCATCAGGTAAATTAAGAGTTTGTTGAGAATTTATTGTACTTATATATTCTTGAGTATCTATTATAATATTATCAATACTTTCTTTTATTGAACTACCAAAAATTGTTTTTGCAATGTCTTTATCTATAATTTTCTTTTCTTTATTTTTATTTCTATAATTTTTATTATAATAAAGTTCCGCTTTTACTTCTGCTAAATCTTGAATCATTTCATTTGCAAAAAAATCTGAAAAAGTTGGTTTACAAAAAAACATTAAATAATTCTTATAATAATCTGAAAATTTTGGTATTCTATTTTTACTTTCTTTTTTTTTATAAAATCTTCTTAAAAATTCATCAATATAATCACTGATTAAATAATCTTTAAAAATTGCTACAATATTACAATATTTTGAATCAATTAAATCATTTATTTTTATTATCCTTAATTTTTTTATGTTAATATTATGTTTTTGAAGATTTAAATTTATTATTTGTTTAAATGAAATTTTTTTATGGTTTGATAAGTTTGCAGTTTTAAAAATATGTAATTTATATGAATTATTAAATGGGAATTTTATAGATGAAATTGAATTTAGAGATTTTGTTTTACCTAGTGAACTATTTCTTGAATGTTTATGGGTTTTTATGTTATTCATTTATTTTATTTTTTTTATTTAAATATTGTTAAAATAGAATTTTTAATTTTTTTAATTAGTCTTTTATTTTCACATAAAGAAAATAATTTTCCTTGAATAAATAAACAATTATAAAAAATATTCTATTCTAATAAATGTAATTATCACTTTTTATATTTATTATCAAAAACAATTAAAAATCTAATTTATAAATATGAAAAAAATAAATATAATTATTAATAGTTTATTAATTAAATATTTATTTAAAGAAGAATTTTTAAATAAATTTAGAGTTTTTTTTTAAATAAAAATGACAAAACAATAAAAATCAATCTTTTTAAATCTTATGTAATGAATCTTTTATTTTAAATCAATATATTCATGTTATTTTTGGAAATTACTGAATAATATTTAAGAAATCTCATTTGATGATTTTTTCATTAATTTTTGATTAAAAAAGTAAAAAATTCCTGAATTGATTTTTTAAATTATCTCTATAGTTTTCAATTCAAAAAAAATCACTAAAATAAAATTAAACGTATTTTACTTATCTTTTATTATTTAAGAGAATTTATTGATTTAGAAAAGAAAATTTTGACAAATCATTTCCAAAATTTATTTTTTTATATTTTTTTCATGTTAAACAATTGAAAAAGAATATAATAAATATAATAATCAATTAATCAATCAATCAATTTTCTATTATTCAATTTAAGTTCTAAAGAATACAATCAAAATATAGATTTATCTTGCTTCCCTTGGATGTCTGTTTTATCTATTTTAAAATATGTCATTTTTGAAATCAGTTAATTTTTGAAATTTATAAAAAAAGAGATAAATGAATAAATCAAATCATTTCTTTTTTCCTTTTTAATTGAATTTTGAAAGTTAAATTTAAACATTTGAAAAAGCAATCATTATAAAACAAAATTTATATTAATATTATAAATTGTTATAAATCATTATAAAACAACTAAAATTTTCTATATTATTTTTAGAGTTAATTAAATACTGTTAATTAATATTAAAAGACTTTTTTAATTTAATATGATAAATATTAGATATATAAAATTTTTTGTTTAATATATATATAAAATGAAGGCCTATATGAATAAAGTTAATCTGTTTAGAACAAGATTATTAATTCTTGTATCAAATGAATTAAATAAAAATATAAAGAAAACAATAATGAAATTAAATTCTAAAGATATAAATGATATAAATAATTGTTTCTCAATCAATTCTTTTGAAGTTTTTATGGAAAATCCAATTGAAATTGGACAACCAAATCATTTTGGTTCAAGAACAGATTTTCAGAATAATACTATAAAAAAGAAAAATTCCAATAAAAAAAAAATTCCTTCATTTTTCAATCTTTTAACTCTTGAACAAAAAAAAAAAGAAGATAATCAGAAAAAAGAATTAATTTTTAGAAAGAAAAAAATTTCTCATTTAAAACAAAGTCTAGGACCTAGAACAAATAAAATTAAAAAGAAAAAAATTGAATTTAACAAAAAAATTTTAATTAAAAAGAGTATTAAATATTTAAGAAAATTAATTGAAAGTTTAAAAGACTTACATGCTAATGCTGAAAAATTAAATGAAAATATTGATTATAATAATAATAGAATAATGCAAGAACAATCAATACATGATGTTATTAGGAATAATATTCTTAATGAAGTTTTTATTTTTGGAACTCCAAGTTATTCTCCAATGATCCATTATAAATAATATAAATAATCAATGAAAAACTTGAATTATTTTCATTTTTTTTTGAAGTGTTTCTTAAGTTCATTTTAAATATTTATTTTTTTTGATAATATTAAAATATTTAAATTAATTTATTAAAATTAAATTAATGAGAGTTTTATTTTAAAAATTATTTTTATTCTTTTATTTCCTTTTTTATTTTTGTATTCATTTTTAATAATAATAGATACTCTTACAATATTAAAAGCTTTTAATTTATATATTTATTATATTTGTTTAATTTCTTAATTCTAAAAATCAATTATATTTTAAAAAAAGAATTTCACATTTTTTACAATAGTTTCTTTTAATATTTCATTTTTTCAAACATCTTTTAAAATATCAATTATTTTAACACAATCATAAAAAGATAATTATTAGTATTTATATTGACAATATATAAAAATAAACCTAAATTTTAATAAGAAAAAAAAGTATTTAAGTGATTTATATTTTCAATATTTCATTGGAGTAATAGATAATTTAAATCTAAATATATTAGTAATTATAGGAGATTTTGTAAATATTTCTTTAAATTCAAAACTTCTATTAATTCTTCTTTTCCTCATTTTTTTCATAAATCACAAAAAAATAGAAAAATTATATTTTCAATTAATTAAAGGGTTATATCCTATTAATTTACTTTTAAAAACAAAAGAAAAACATCTTCCAAATAATATATATAAAAATGAAAAATAATTTAATTTTTATCTAAAAAATTAACAAATGATAATAAAAATCATGATAATTCTAATATAAGTATAGTTCATGTTGATTCATTAAAACCTTTAAATTTAATAATTATAAATTTTTTTAATATTAAATGGATTAAACATAGAGTCAAAAATTTGATATACATATTTTTCTTATTTTCTTATTCATCTTTAATGGATTTCTTAAAAAAATAGAAGATAGATTAATGCTAAAAATGTAGTTGTTATTCTATCATTCTTATAGAAACTTTAGAAAACTTCAATTATTAATTAATTATAATTTAAAAAGATAATATTGAAAATAATGATTCAATGTAATAATGTTTTAATTGTTTTAATTCTCAAAAAAATTATATATTATTTAATAAATATAAATATTTATATAATTAATTTAATATAGATAACTTATTTATGAATTATTTTTGAAATATAAACAAAATTATTCATTTTTACAAAAAAAAAATTTTTTTTGTTTATTGTAACAATAATTTTTGTCATTAAACTAGAGAGAACTAGTTTGGAGTTAATTCAAGCACAATTGGTATGTGACTATACCAATGGGAAAGGGGAAGGTCATAAAAATATAAATGATTTCCAATTAAAATACTGCTTTTAGTTTCTTTTTCCTAAATTGAGATAAGTTTATATTTTTATGAAATTAGGTGTGCTTTTTTATAAATATTTTAATATTATGTAATTATTGCTTTAAATTTTATAAATTTTTTTGATTTCTTTTTTCCTTTTTAATTTAAGATTAATAACCTTAACTATAATTTTAAAGAAAAAATTATTTTTTCCCTCTTATTGAAAAAGATTAAAATTATTTATTAAAAGAATATTTCAAAAAAAATCAATTAGTCTATTTTTTTCTTGAAAAAATCGTTCAAAGTCTTAAATATAAAAAAAAATAATTTTTTCAAAATTTTTATCAAAAATTAATACTATTAATTTTTCAAGATATCTGATAATTTAAAAAAATAGAAATAAAAATAAAATTAAAATTAAAAAAAAATAATTCAACTTAAAAAAAAATGGATTTTTTAAATTCTCAAAGTGATTCATTAAGTCAAATGTCAAATTGTTTTGGATTAGATGAAATAACATCACAAGAAGATTATTTAGGAACGGATTCAAATCCTCAAACAACACAATCAATAAAAAGTAATTATACTTTAAGTGGAAATATAAATTCAACAGCTCATCATCCAAATTATAATTTAGAAGTAATAAATGAAGAATCAAATTTTTCTCCTGTTCAAAGTCAAATAAATTCTACAAATAATAATAATAATCTTCATTTTCAAAATCAAAATAATATTATTGAAAAAAGTTTTCAGTTAAGTCAACAAATTGATAATTTAGAATTGGAAAGAAATAACACAAATAATTCAGTTCAAAATAATAATAATTTAATTAATCAAAGAATTAATATTCAAAATAAAAATGATTTTAAAAATATACCTGAACAATTAAGTAATATGAGTCAAGAATTTATTTCTAAAATTGATGTTTTTATTAATAATGGTTTAAATATTCTTGAAAATTCAAAAAAAGATTATATTAATTTAATTGATAATTATAAAAATAATTTTTTGAAAAATGCAAATTTTTTAAAAAATTTACTCGTAGCTAATACAGAAAATGTTATTAAAGAGGAAGAAAAAAATAAAATAATTGATCAAAGAATGAACCAATTATTTAATGAAATGATTAATTTAATGAATGATATTCAAGGATTTGTTCAAAAAAAATAAAGTAATATATATTTTTAATTTTATAATTTAATTATAAATAAACATTTTTAATTTTTTCTTATGTTTTAAAAATTTTATTAGATTTGAAAAATAAGAAAAAAATTTTATCCATTTTTTATTATTTATTCACAATTAATGGATAAATAATTAACAATTTAAAAAAATAATAATAAAAATCATGATTCATAGTAATTCCCAAAATAATCTACAAAATAAAGAAGAAACCCAAAATTCAATAGATAACCAAGATATTAAAAATAATAATAAAACAAATGATTCATCTAATGAAAAAAATAAGATAAATTCTCCATTAAATAAAGAAAAAACACCATATATTAGGAAGAATAAGAATATAAATTATTTTACTCATAATAAAAATTCCGAAACTCAATCTTTTCATGGAAGAACAGCTTTTAAAGGAAAAACTCAAAAATTAAATTATTTTCCAGTTAAAAATGCAATACCTTTTCAAATTTTGGAAACATTAAATATTCCACAAAAATATAATGTTAATAATATAACATATGTTAGTAAGAATAATATTCCTGATTTAAATTTAAGTTTAAGTACTTTGAATTTAAGTTTAGATCCTTCTTTAAATTTAGAATATAATCCTCAAAATGAACTTTTAAATAAAAATATTCCTTATAAAAGAGCTAAAATTAATCAAAATTATCATCATAGTCAATTAACTTTTGCAGAAGGAAATTCAACTATGATTGAAAATAATTTAGGAAAAATTAGAAGTAATGAAATAAATTTAAGTCATTTTAATTCTTTTGATAATTATTCGAAATCTCAATCTCCTGCTTATAGAAAAAAAAATGCTATAAGTTTTAATCATTATAAAATTATTAATGGTATAAATAAAAATAATAATGAACTTACTAATAGTAAAGATTTAAATCTTAGAAATAGTAATTTTAGTTTGTTTAAAGAAGGTGAAAATTATGATAATTATGCTAAAATAATTCAAAATGCTTTTCGTAGGTTTTTAGAAAGAAAAAAATTAATGAATAAAATTAAATTGTTAAGTAATATTAATTTTGTAAATAATCTTTTAATTAATTATTTGAAGAGAATTGTTTTAGAAAAATTAATTCCAAAAAAGCATAATACTAAAAAAAGACAAATTTATAAAAAAAAGCCAAGTATTAATAAAAAAAATGAATCATTTTCAGTTAAAAAAAAAACTACTAGTACTGGAGAAATAATTTTAGTAGAAGAAGATAATAATGAAATAAATTTAGAAAAAAAATTAAGAGAATATGAATCACAATTAAATTTATTAAAAAAAGAAAATGAAAAATTAAGAAATATGAGTAATATAAGATATGATACAATTCAAGAAATGAATATGGAAAATAGACAATTAAAAGAACAAAGCAGAAATTTAAGTACAGATTTAGAAAGAGCAAAAAGTTTAGATAATTTAAAAGATTATAATAATGAAGATTGTATAAATAACTTAAAAACTGTTAAAATTGAGAATAATAATAATAATGATATTACTATAAATCCTTCTAATAGAAATAGTTTTGTTGTAAATAATATAATGAAATTAAAAATTATTTTATTAAAGCAATTGTTTTGGAAAAAAGAAGTAATAAATCAAAAAATGTTATTTTTATATATGGAAAGATGGTTTTCAATTATTGAAAAAGAAAAAATTGAAAAAGAATTAATTAAAAAAAGAAAAAAAATTTTATTAAAATATGTTAGAAATAAAGATAATTATTTATTTTTATTTACAAAAGAAAAATTTAGAAATTTTTTATTTAAAGGGATTATGAACGAAAATATGTGTTTGAGAAATAAACAAAAAAAAGAAGTTTTAGAAAAAATAGAGAACGAAAAAAAAGATAATATTAAAAAAGAAAAATTATTAAAATATTTGGTTTCTAATAAAATAAATTCAGATAATAATGTTCTTCAACAACAATTTAAAAGATTTTATTTTAATGGTTTATATAATCAAATAAAAAAAGAAAAAAATATTAGTATAAGAAAAACAATGACAATTGATCCTTGTTCTATAAAAAAAAATAAAAGCAAAAATAAAAATAATAATAATTCAAATAATGAAGATTCTTTTTTATTTGAAGAATTGAATGATAATGAAGAAACTAAGAAAGAAAACAATAAAATGACAATAAATAACACATTAACAAAACTTCAAAAAGAAGAATATGAAAAAAAATTAGGACAATTAAAAAATATATTTTTAAACAAAAATAAAAAAGATAAAGAATTTTTCCATAAATGTTTCATAAAATTTTATTTTAGAGGAATATATAGACAATTAATAGTTTCAAGAAAAGCAATGTTATCATCTCAATTAACAAATGAAGTTAATGATAACTTGAAAAATAATAATAACTCAAATTTATCTTCAAATAATTCAAACAATACAAATAATAATAATAACACTAATCAAGATATAAATCATTCAAATATTACAGAAACAAAAAAAGTAAAATTTAATATTGATAATAATAATAATCAAGGAAATAAAGAAATTGAAAATAAAATAGAAAATATCCAAAAAGAAGAAAAGAAAGCAGAAATAGAAATTGAAGTAAATGAAGAAGAAATTGAAAAAAAAAATTATGCAAGTAGATTAGAAAAAGCAAGAAATTTAAGAAAATTCCTTGTTAATAAAGAAAAAGAAAAAAAAGATATGAAAAGAATATATTTTTATAAATTTTATAAAGCAGGAATAGTAAGAATAATGAGATTAGAAGGAAGAAAAAGAAAAGCTTCAAGACAAAATTCTTTAAATCAAGAATCAAAAGTTTTTTATAATATTAATAATAATAATAATAATGAAAATAAAGAAAGTTCAAATACTACTCCTTTATTTACTGAAAATTTATTAAAATCAATTGAAATTAAAAAACAAGAATTGAAATTAGCTAAATTAGATAATTTATTTTATAAAAAAAATAGAAAAATAAAAACAATATTAAAAAAAATAATTAATACTTGGTGTTTAAAATCAAGAATGGCAAAATTAAAAAGAGCAAATTCTGCTTTTAAGAAAAGAAAATCTACATCGAAAGTGAAAATTTTACCTACTCATGAAAGTTCAAAAAATGTAATTGCTAAAAAAAAAGGTTTAAAAAGAATGAAATCTAAACAAGGAAAAATACATTTAATTCCAAAAAGTAAATCACAAGTTTCTCTTATAAAAATAAATGATGAATCGAGTAAAATAAAACATTTTATTCATTTTATTGAACAAGTTAAATGTGGTTATTATAAAAGAATTTTTTTTGATTATTTACAAAATAATGAACAAAAAATAATTTGAAGAAAATAAATAAAATTAGCGGTGTTGAAAAATATATATAAATTAATGATTATATTTGAAAAAAAAAATAAATAAAAAAAAAATAAAATAAAAAAAATATTTAATTTATTTCTAAAATCTAATAATCTTTTTTTTTATATGTTCTAAATTAAAAAAAATTTATTCTTAAAAAGAATGAGTGATAAAATGCCAACATTAGAAGACATGTTAAAAAATAAGGATGAAGAAGAAAAGAAAGAAGAAGAAGAAAAGAAAGAAGAAGAAGAAAAGAAAGAAGAAGAAGAAAAAAAAGAAGAAGGAGAAAAAGAAGAAGAAGAAAAAAAAAAAGAAGAAGAAAAAAAAGAAGAAGGAGAAAAAAAAGAAGAAGAAAAAAAAAAAGAAGAAGAAAAAAAAGAAGAAGGAGAAAAAGAAGAAGAAGAAAAAAAAGAAGAAGAAGGACCAAAAGTAGAAACAAAAGAACCTCCAAAACCACCTCGTGAACCAGAGCCAAAAATTCCATCAGATTTTCAATCTCAAATCCTTGAATTAGAAAGATTAAAAATGGAAGGAAATAATTTAATAAAATCTGATTTAGATAAATCAATAGAAAAATACGAAGAAGGTTTTAAAATATCATCAGAATTAATTCCAAAAGCATATAAAGAAAAAGATTATAATCAAGAACAATGTTTAAAAATAATTTTATTACATAAACAAATTATGTCAAATTTAGCTTTAGCTTATCAAAAAAAGGGAGAATATGATAAAAGTATTGATTTAGATTTAAAAATAATTTCTTCTGATGTAAACTATGATAAAAGTTATGCAAGATTATTTACTAATTATATGAATATTAATAAACCTCAATCTGCAGTTTATTATGGTCGTTTATTAAAAAATAATTTTTCTGAAGAAACAAAAGAAAAATATAAAGATTTATTCCCTAAAATTGAAGAAGAAGAACAAAAATTTCAAAAAGAAATTGATGAATATAAAGCTAAACAAAGAAGTGAAACTATTAAAAGTATTTTAAAATATGTTATTCCATTAATTGTTTTAATTATTGCTGTTGTTGTTTATTTCTTAGTTTTTAAAAAAAATAATACTAATACTAATACTATTAAAACTGAAAGTAATATTAATCAAAATATTCCAAATGTTACTAGTAATTTAACTAATGATACTGCAAAAAATATTAATGTTAGTTTAGAAACTGAACCTGAGGTAGATTAAAATGACATGGAAAATCTTTATTTTTATAGTTTTTATTTAACAAATATTTTTGAAATAATATTAAATCAATGAAAAAAATAAAAATTAAAAATGATATTTATTTTTTAATATTTTTTATTGTAAATAGATTATAAAATGAAAAAAAATAAAAATATATAAAATAAAATGTCAGAAATTTCAATTCCAGAAGGAACCTTATTACAAATAGCAAATAACATATTAAATTTATTAGAATATCCTTCAGAATTAGAAAGAGAAGAAGATTTATTTTCAGATGAATTTTATATAGCAATAGTAGGAAATTTAATAAGTGATAGAAAATTTGATATTCAACCAGGATATACAGAAAATGAAAAAGTAACAAGTTTAAAAAATTTAGTAGATTTACTTAGTCAAATTATTGATATGGATCTTTCTCATATAGATCCAAAAGGAATTATAATTGATAAAGATAGAATAAGTGCAAAATGTCTTTTAGAATTAATAGAAGAATTAATTAAAGCTTTAATAAATGAAAATGAAGAAGATTCTCAAATTTCTATTAAAAATAATTTAAGCGAAAATAATATTAAAAATATATCTGATGATAATATTTTAAGAGGTAATAGATTTAAAATTGATAGTGAAAATTCAGATAATAAATTACATGATAAAGATGATGAAATTGATATGGATAAAATATTAAGAGAACAAAAAGATTCAAAGGAAAAAAAAAGTGATACAAAACAAATACAAAAATCAGATATAAATAATATAAATTTAAATAGTGATAATAACACAAATACAAATTTAAATACTGATAAAGAAAAAGAAAATGAAAATGAAAGTTTTTTATTAGGAAATAGATCTTGTTTTGAAGCTTTAGAATTTGAAAAAATTATAAAAGATGCTCAAGCAAAAGAAAATGGAGAAGATTCATATGGTAGAAAAACTTATAGTCAAAATGATATAAGTAAATATGAAAGAGTTTTAGCAGAAAATGAAGCTTTAAATCAATTAAGTAATGAAAATATAAATTATGAAAATGAAAATGAAAATAAATTAAATGAAGCTCCTGTTATGAATGTTAGTAATATTAGTAATTTAGAAAATTCTATTAAAAAAAATGATAAAGAAGAAAATGATATTCCTCATTTAATTGAAAAAAAAAATGATAATGAAAAAAATAATAAAAATTATTATGATATTAAAAACTTTAATGATTCTAATTTAAGTGATAATTTATTTAATGATTCTATTAAAGCATATTCTGTTCCAAATGAATATATGAATAAGCCTGAAATATCAATTTCTGCTTCTGAAGAGATTTCTTATTTAAATGATAATAATGATAATAAAAATGTTATTGTTGAAAATAGTAGTGCAAAAAAACAAAAAACAAAAGAAACTTCAAATAGTAATATTAATATAAGTGGTGATTTATCTACTAAAAAAAATTCAAATAGAAAAAATACAAATGTAAATAATGTTAATAGTAATAATAAAAATAATAAGAATAATAATGAAATTAACAATAAAATTAAAACAAATTCAAGTATTCATGAAGAAAGTCAAAGTGATATTTCAAAAAGTTCAATAAATTCAATGAAAAAAAAGTCAACAAGAGAATCAAAGAAAAAAATAAATAATAATAATAATAAAAATGATAATAAAGAAGAAAATAATAAAAATCAAGTATTAAATACATCATCATCTTTATTAGAAGAAGTTCCATTAAGTGATGAAGAATTTAAATTTGAATTAATGAGAGAATTAAGAAGATTATATGGTAATGAATTTGAAAAAATATTTCCAAAGAATAATAAAAAACAAAATAATGAAATTTTAGAAATTATGATAAAAAATATAAAAAATGCAAAATCAAAAATGATGAAATTAGAAAATAAAATGCCAGATCCAGATGATTTATTAACAAGAGATTTTATGAATCTTTATCAAAAAGAATTACAATATATAATAAATTATTATAAAAATCAAAAAAAAAGAAAAAATTATTTACAAGAACAAGCATTAAAAACAATAACTCAAAATGTACCAACAATGAAAAAAATACAAGAAATATATAATAAAAATTTAGAAAATCAAATTGAAAAAAAGAAAAAAACAAGAGACGAAAAAAATCATCAAAATCAATTAAAATTATGTAATGAAATTTATTCTAAAGCATTAGTTTTTGAAAAAGAAAAATATATTGAAGAAAATATGAATGCAACTAAATTAATACAATTAAGAAAAGAAGCAAAAGGTCAATCAATGATGGAAATTGAAAAATATTATACTGATAAAATTGCGATTTTAAATGAAATTTTAAGAAGAGAAAAAAAAGAAAGAGAAAATGCACATAAAGCTCAAGTTTTATTTTTAGAAAAAATTAGTAAACAAAAAAAAGGTGAATTAAGAAAACAAATTGATATGATCATTCAAAAATTAGATGAAGATGATAAAAAAAATGAAATTGAAGAAAATAAAAATCAAGAACAAATTGAAAAAATTTTAGATAATTATAAGAAATAATATTTGTTATTTTTTTATTTTTTATTTTTTTTAAATTTCAAATTTATTTAACTTTAATCTGTTTTTATAATATATTATTATTTTTATAGGATATTACTTTTATATTTATTATTATACAAAATCGTTATTTTAAAATTTTTTATTTTCATTAAAAATGGAAATTAAATTATAATCAAATCAAAAATTAAGATTAAATCTAATGAAATATTTTAAATTTTTCATTTACAGATTGATAATTTGATTAAATATTTTTCTCTTTAATTTATTTAAATCATAAAATCATTCTTATTATAATTTTTTTGAATTTCTAAAGTTTTATTAATCAAAAAATTAATATTATTAATTGTAATTTGTTGTCCAAAATTTTGAATAAAGTTCATAATACCACCAAAATTATTTTTCAATAATTCTTCTTTATAAGTTGTTATAACAGCTCCTGAAAAATAACATAAAAATTTAATTTTATTTTTTTGAGTGAAAACTCTATCCCAAAAATTAATTGAAACATCCAAATTAAAATCTTGAGCAAACATAATTAATAACCATTTTATTAAAAAACTATCAAAAATAATTTTTTCTTTTTGAAGATAATTAAATAAATCTTTATCATAATATTCTAAAATATTTTTAATTAACTCAATCTTATGAGAAATCATTGTTTGATTAAATTCCTTATCTTGTTCAATATTATATAAACATTTAAGTTCTTCAAATAAAAATTCAAAAGTAAAATAACTATCACTTTCAACATAATTAAAAATAAAAGGATTATCATCACTTTCAAATATATAATAAATTATAAAAATAATTTCATTCATTCCTTGAAAATATTTTACTTCTGGGTGTACTTTTGAATAAAGAAATAAAATTCTTTTAATAACTTCATAATTAGTTTCTTTATTATTTGTTTTTGATTTAATATTTAAAAAATTTGTTTCTACTCTAGTTCTTGCTAAATCTTTATCAATTGTATTTATTAACTTTAATGATTCTTTCTCCAAATTATTAGGATAAAATTTTAAATTATTTACTTTTAATTGATTATATCTTCTTAAATTTTTGATTGATTTTTCTTTCCATTTTAATAAATTTGAACCAGGTAAAATACCAATTAAAGACTTCCAAATCATAGGCCTTAAACATAATATATCATTAGGAATTCCATTTAATAAAATAATTTCTAAAATTTCATTTGATATTTTATTCTTTGAAAGAAAATCTCCAATTTTTAAAGTTAATTGATTATTTTTGGTTTTTTCTTTTTTTTTTGAGATTAAATTTAATTCTTCTATTAAATGACTAAATAAAAGATTATCTTCTAAAATTTCTTTAAAAGATAATTCAACAAAATCATCTTGTATTTCTTCTTTCATTACTCTATTTATTATCATAAAAGAACCCACTGAGCTTATTTGTTCCTCAAAGAGTCCTAATCTTTCTTCCAACATTTTTTTTTTATTAAAAAAAATTATTATTTTAAAATTACTTTATATTTATTTATAAAGTTTATTCTTTTATTATTAATATAAAAAAATATTTATTATCTAATAATTATATATAATATATTATTTTAAATATATTAATTTTGAAAATTAGATACATTAAATATATTAAAAAAATATTTTTAAGCATTACAGTTTTATATAATTAATTAGATAAATAGAATTAATATGTTGTATTTAAATAAGATACTCCTTCTTTTTTTTTCCAATAATTAATAAATCATTTAATATATCTTCTCCTTCTTTAAAAGGAATTCCATTATTTAGAGGTAATTTTAAAAATTCAATTTTTTCTTGAGAATTAGTAATAAAATAAAAGACAGAATTTTCATTATTATCTTCCATAATAACTTTATCAATAGAATCTAAACTTAAACTAATTTTATTAGCTTCAATATTTTTATTTTCTTTATTATAATATATAAAAGAAGTATTTCCATTTGAATGATTTATAGCCCATATAAATCCAATCATTGCTATTATAGGAATTGGAAAAGCTAGTCCTTTAGTGAAACCAGTGAGAATTGCTCCAATTAGAAAAAGAAACCAAAAAAAAACATCTAAGTTTCCAGAGCTATTATTTTGAATTATTCTTTTAATTTTTATTTTTTGTTGACTTTTAATTCAAAAAAAATATTATTATTTATATAAAAATATCCATAATTATCAATATGACCATTTCTATTTGGGAGATTATAATTATTTTCATTTAAACCTAAAGGGGAATTCATATTTTCATTTGGGGGATAATTATTTATAATAATAGGTTGATAATTATTTTGAGGAAAATCCATATTTATTAAAAAATATAAAAAATATTTTGATTTATTTTTTATTTTTAATTTTTAGAAGAATAAATGATAAAAAAATTAAATCGAACATATTATAATAATCAATTAAACTAATATTAAAGAGGAAATTTATAAAATATTTTGATTATATTTCCTATGAAGAAAATTTAACTTTAAATGATAAAGGAGATATAAGATATCTTTTAATTTAATAAATACTTCACTCCATTTTCTTTTTTTATTATTATTATTTGAATAACAAACGATAATCAAAAAATTAAATAATTTAAAACAAGAAAAAATTTAAATTTTTTATATACAATAAAAAATATTATCTCATAAAGAATAAAAGAAATTAAAAGAAAAAAAAATAAAAATAAATAAATAAAAAACCATTTTCATTTAATTTTTTTTTTATCTTTTTTATCTCCTCCATTTTTAAATTCATTCATAGCTTCTTCACATTTTTCACTATATTCAGCAGGTAATTCATGGAAAAATTTACTTTTTTTAAAAATATTTTCTTTTAAAAATTGTTTTTGAGCACTTTCCATATTAATACTTCCTCCATAAACAATAGAAAGTGCAATTAATTTATCAAGAATTTCATTAATTTTAGGAAATCTTCCAATTTTTTGTTTTTTAAAAATAAAAAATCTACCTTGTTCATCAAAGAAAGGACCAAGTCCTCTTACATAAACATCAAATTGACCAAAATATTCTAAATTATCATAATTTCCATAAACATTACAATTTGGAAATTGTATTTTAATTGCTTGTCCTATTTCATTAAATTTATCTATAAATTGATATTCTAAATGTCTTGTTGTCATTTTATGTTCATGACAATTATAACAATGATTTATTGTTACTTCAAAATTTCCTTCTGACCATTTTTCAGGATATTCTGGATCATATTCATTTTTTTCTTTGGAATTTATTTTATTATTTTCTGAATTTATATTTTCATTTTCTTCATTTAAATTCTCTGTTATTTTGTCATTTTCATATTCTATTTTTTTCTCTATTCCTTTTCCTATTGATACTTGAGCACTTTCTGGTCTTTTATTATTATTATTATTTTGTTGGTTTATTTTATTTGTTACATAAAATTCATCTTGAGTATTTTTATTTGAAGAATCTTTTTTTTGATATAATTCTTTTATATTAAATATTCTAAAATTTTTATTTTCCATTTCTATTTCATCTATCACGTTTTTAAATCCTTGTGTTGACATTAATAAATTTTCATATTGTTTTATTGATTCTTGATTATTTTCATCATAAACTATTGGTTCATTAATATTTTCATCTGGAAAATAAATATCATGAATTTGTTTTAAATTATGGAAAAATATACTTAAAGAAAAAAAACTCTTATCATCAAGACTAATACAATCTAAATTATTACATAATCTAAACATAAAATTATAATCAATATTAAATAATAAATTTTCTGATAAAATTTCAAATACATCAACAACTCTTTTAATTTCCATATAATCATCTCCTCTATTACAAAGGAAAAGAACAGTATAAATTGTTTTAGCATTTAAATAGAATTTTTTAACAATAATAAATTCATCATTATTAGTAAACATATTAGATATTTTTTCTAATAATTTAATTTGTTGAGGATCTTCATTAATAATATTATTATCTTCATCATTTAATCTTTCTTCTTCATCATATTTTTTAACAATTTCTTTTAATTCATAATTACTTAAAGCTAAATTATCAACAAAATAAGGTTTACTTCCAGTATATTTCATATATTTTTCTAATAAAACTCCTCTTTGAAATTTATTTTCAAAAACATTTCCAGTTTGAAAACTTTCACCTTGATTTTCATTAAAATAAAGAATACATTCATTATATATTTCATTTATTTCATTTTCTTCTAAATTTCTTGGACAAAACATTATTTCAGAAATTATACCATTAAATCCATGAGAAGTTATATCTGGTTTCCCTAAAAATATATTTCCATTATTAAAAGAAGGAATTCCTGGAATTGAATTTTGAGAATCTAATATACCATCAATATATAATGACATTTCTGATATATCTTCATTAATATCAAAATTAACTGATAAACTTATTGAATATATTTTATTTGGTTCTAATTTTTTATTTGATATTAAATTTTCGACTCTTTGATTTGATGATGTTATTTTTATAAATAAATTAGTATTATTTTGTAATAATCCTATAGTTGGAGTTAATTCATTTATTGTTACTCCTTTTTTTAATATATATCTTGTTAAATAATTTTGTTGTTTTCCTAATATTAACCAAAAAAATAAAGAAAAACCACTTTCTTGTTTTATTAATAAATCAAAATCTTCTGGTATTGATATTTCTAATGTATTTTCTCCTTCGGAATTAAAACCTGAATTTAATACTTCTAAAAATCCATATCTATTATTTAATGCCATTATTTTTTCATTTGGTTCCCAATTTGAAAAATTTGGATTTTTTGAATATTGCTTTAAATATAATTTTTTTAGTGCAGTTGGGTTTATTTGTTTTTGTTTTTGCTGTTTTTCATCTTTAGTTCCTTTCATTTTTTAAATAAATTTATTTAAAATTTTAAAATAAAAAAAAATTATTTATTTAATCAAATAAAATATCATTTTTATATATTTTTATCATATTATTCAATAAAGATGAATAATAAAGAAGAAAATTCTTTTAAAATGTATAATGATGAAGAAAGTAGAAAATTAAAAAAATATATGTCAGATACATTAACAAATATAAACTCCCAATTAAAAAAATTTATGGAAAAATATAAAAATAATCCTAAATTACAATCTGAAATTGATTCTTTAATATATCAACATCCAATATTTGATAATAAAAAAAATATTCAAAGTTTTAGTACATTAATCAAAAATTCTGGTGATGAAGAAAAAGCAAAATTAGAAGAAAATAAGCAAAAAACAAGAATGTATAGAGATAGACAAAAAGAATTAAATAAAGTAAAAGATTTTATTAATCAAAATTATTTAAAAATGTTACCTGAAAGTGAAAATAAAATAGAACAAATAGAACCTCCAAAAGAAGAAAAAAAAATGAAAGAAAATTCAAAAAAAAAAGAAGTACTTAAAAAAAAAAATCCAAATATTATAGCAGATTTTACTATAAAAGAAGAAGAAGAAGTAAAAAATAATAATAATAATAAAAATACTAAAAATGAAGAAGAAGAAGATGATATTATAATAGAAGATATTCCAAAAAATGATTATTTATCAAAAAAACGTAAAAAAAAAAATAAAAAAAATAATAATCAAAATGAAGAAAAAAACAGTATAAATTTCCATTCATGTTATATTTGTAAAAATCGTTTTACAACAGATAATATACATAAATTTTATAGTAATTTATGTAAAAAATGTGGAGATTACAATTATTCATTTAGAACAATGAAATTAGATTTAACAGGAAGAATAGCAATAGTAACAGGAGGAAGAGTAAAGATAGGTTATTATATAGCAACAAAATTATTAAGTTATAATTGTAAAGTTTTAATAACTTCTCGTTTTCCAAAAGATACATTATTAAAATATGAAAAAGAGCCAAATTATAATGAATGGAAAAATAATTTATTAATATATCCAATTGATTTTAGATTATTTGAATCAACAGTAAAATTTGTTAAATTTATAAATGAAAATTTTCCTCATATTGATATATTAATAAATAATGCAGCACAAACAATAAGAAGAACCACAGCATATTATAAATATTTATTACCAAATGAAACAAAAAAATTTTCTGAAGAAGAAGAGAAAAAAATAATAAAATGTGATTATATAAATTTACAAAAGCAAATAGAATCAGAAAAAGAAATAAATACATTTTCAAAAGAAAAGGAAAAAAATGCTTTAATAACATTATCAAAATCATTAAACAAATCAGATATAGAAATATTACCATTATCAGTAATAGCATCTCAAATAAGAATAATGGAAGAAAAAAATCAACCTTTAAAATCAATAATAGGAAAAGATGGTCAACCATATGATTTTTCTCAAGGAAAAAATTCATGGAATTTAGAAATAGATGAAATACCATTTCAAGAATTTACAGAAGTTCAAATAATAAATACTTGGACACCATATTATTTATGTATTAAATTAAAAGATTTATTATTAAAATCTCCATTTCAAGATAAATATATTATAAATGTTACTTCTGTTGAAGGAATATTTAATCATTATAAAAAAACTTCTCATCCTCATACAAATATGGCAAAAGCTGCTTTAAATATGTTAACTAGAACCTGTGGAGATTATTTTAAAAAATTTGGTATTTATATTACTAGTGTTGATACTGGTTGGGTTAGTCCTATGAATGAAATTAATTGTTTATTTGATAAAAATAAAAGACAAAGCTTTGAAAAAGAATTTAAAAATATACCCTTAGATGAATTAGATGGAGCTATGAGAGTTTTGCATCCTATTATTGAAGGTGTTGTTAATAAAAATTATTTATATGGATGTTTACTTAAAGATTATAAAAAATCCCAATGGTAATATTATTTTCTTTTTCATAATAATAAAAATAAGATTATTTATTTTTTTTTTCATTTTTTCTATTTTTATTTATTTTTTGATTTGTTAAAATAAAATTTATTTTTTATATTTTCTATATTAATTAATATAATAATATATAATTAAATATTGAAAAAATTATTTTTGTTATTCTTTTGTATTAGTATGAGAAAATGTTTCACTTTTAATTCTTTTATAACTTCTATGACTTTTAAGACTTCTATGAGAATCAATAATTTCTATAACACTTGGAATATCACAAAATATATTTAAAGCTAAATATTGTGCAAATTCTTCATATAATTCATTTATATCTTCAATTTCAAAATCAAAAGTATGTACATCAGCATTTCCACCAAATTCTCTTGGAAGCATATCTGGTTTTATTGTATTTTGTAAAACTAAACTATAATTTTTATTATTATGAAAAAATATTTTATTAAAAACATCGATTTTATTTAAACTTTCTTGAAAAGTAAAATTTTTTTTAAGTAATGGAATATTATAATTTACAATATGCATTATATTTAAAGATAATGGGTAAATATTATTTAAAAAATTCATTAAATAAGAAATTAATTCTGTATCAGGTTCTTTCATTCCAAAATTAATAATAATATTAAATTTATCATTTAATTTAAATTGATTATTAATTAACATAGGAAAAACAATTTCAATAATAAAAGTAATATAAATAGCATAATCAATATAAGAAATAAATTCAATATCAGCATTAAAAGGTTCCATAAAAAAATTTAAATTTAATTGGTCATCATAGCCATAAACATAACAACATTTTTGTTTAATAGTATTAATCATATGATATAATTTAAAAGGAAATTCTTCACTTAAAAAATTAATTCTTTTAATCACAATATGAGAAATATTAGTAATATCTTCATTATCATCATTACAAGCAATATATTTTGAAATTAATGGAAAATTTATTTTTTCAAGCTCTGTTTTAGGATAATTTATTGATGTTCCATATATTGAACCTATTCTATGATAAAAACCTATTGTTGCAGAAAATATTTTTTCCATTGTTAAATTATTAGGTAAATCTTTATAATATGAATTTTCTATTTGTTTTACCATTCTAGTTCTATTTCTTTCAATGTTTACATTATGTGGAATATATTTTATAAATATTGTTTTAAAAGTTGACATTACTCTTAAATAATCAGAATAGGTATAAAATTTTAATATATTATTTTTGCTTAATTCTTCTTTTTTGTCAAATGAATTTGTTCTTTTTAAAATTAATTTATTTCTTCCATTTAATTTTGATGCTGATGTTATTATTGGAACTCTTGAAACTGGAGTTTTTAATGTTTGTTTATTTCCCATTTATTCAAAAATTAACTGTGAAATAAAATTAATTTTTTTAAATTTTTATTATTTATAATTATTTTTTAAACCATAAAATTTATTTTTTATTCTAATAAAATAATTAGTTATAATTATTATTTAAATAATATGATGAATTATAATTTTGGTGATTTATTATGAGCCTTCTCATAGTTACTCTGATTTTATTTTCAATTCTAAAAAATATATTTAATAAAAATTATAAATAATATTTTTAAAATTTCCACATTACCAAAAAAATTATATATACAATAAATTCTATAAAATTAAATTATTGATTGTCAAAAATCTTGCTTTTCACTTTTTTAAAAGAATTAATTTTAAATTGATTAATATTAATCCTTCTAATTTTATCCCTATTCATTTTAATTGTATTTTCTTCAATTTTTTTACAATCTTTGATTTTATAATTCATTAAAGAATGAATTTGATTAGAATTATTATTTTTTTTTTCTCTTCCAAAATTTGGAGTTATTGATCTTTCAATATTTTCTACAGGAATAATTGAACTATTTTTAGGTAAATTTCCTTTAGATATTCTATTTATTATGTTATAACTTTCTGCCAGACTCCATCCTATAAAAACTTTTCTTATATTATCACTATTATTTACTAAATTTTCTCTTATATTATTATTTGACAATGTTCTTATTCTTTTATAATTTTCATCATTCAATTTTTCTTTAAATAATTTTTCATATTCAATTTCTTCTTGTTTTTCCTCTTTTTTTAATTTATTATATTCTGTTTCTATTTGTTTAATTTCTTTTTCTCTTTCTAATAAATTTTTTATTGCTTTTTTTTTGTCTTTAAAAACAAATTTTTTTTTATTTAATAATTTATTATTTGAAGGATTTATATTTTTTTTTTCAGCTATAATATTAGATTTATTTAAATTTTCTTTATTATCATCTTTATTTTTACATTCAATGACGAAACTTTTATTATTTTTTTTAATATTATTAGCACTTTTAGAATTTCTAATTTTTTTATTATTAGTATTTGTCTTATATTTATCTTTAGGATATTCAAATTCTTTTCCTAAAAAACTTCTAAAATTATTAATTTTTTTAATTTTAACATTATTAATAGTATTATAATTACCTTCTAAACCTTCAATATAATCAATTAATTCTTCAGCAGAAGGTCTTAATTTATCATTATATCTTAAACACATTTGAATAATAATTTTAATACTTTTACTATAATGATGCGGAATTTTAGGAATAACACATTGTTCTATTTTATTATAAATTTCTTTCATACTTTCACCTTTAAAAGGTAAATTAAAAGTTGCCATTTCAAAAAATAAACAACCTAAAGACCAAATATCACTTTTAAAATCATATGGTTTATTATTCCAAATTTCTGGACTTGAATAATAAGGAGTTCCAGTTTGAGTATGTTTTAATTTTTGTTCATTTATTACTCTACAAACATTTAAATCTCCTATTTTTATTTTTTCTATTTTTTCATCTATTATAAATATATTTGCTGATTTTAAATCTCTATGTAATATATGATTTTTATGAAGAACTAATATTCCTTTTATTACTTGTTTCCATATTTTAATCAAATGATTTTCATTAAAATAATCTTTTGTATTTTTCCTAACTTTTATTATTTTTTCCATATCTCCAAATTCTGCATATTCTGTTATTAAATATAATTTTCCATTTTGTGAAAATGAATCTACATAAGATATTATATATTCACTTTTTATTTTTGATAATATTTGAACTTCATTAAAAGAATTATCATATTCTTTTTGATTTAAATTTGGTAAATTTACTTCTTTCATTGCATAAATATAATTATCAATTTTACATTTTACTTTATATACTGTACTAAAAGAGCCTCTACCAATTTCTGATATTATTTCAAAATTTTTTAATTTATTTTCTGTGTTTTTCATTAATTTTAAATTTATTATTGTTTAATTTTACAATTATCATTTTTTAAATTTTAAAAAATAATGTTTAAAAAATATATTAAAAATTTCAAAAATGTCAGAAAATGCATCTCAAAATTCTAACGAGCAAAAAGCAACAAATATATTTGAAAAATATTATTTATCAATAATTGAAACAAAAAATTCAAGTGAAAAATTAAACTCTTTTACAAATATTCTTTCAACTCAATCTAATAATAATATAAATTTAAAAAAGTCAAATATATTTCATTCAATTTTAATATATTATATAATTCCATATTTATCTCCAAAAGACACTATAAATTTCAAATTATGTAATAAATTAGTAAATTCTTTAATAAATTCAAAAGCGATTATTCAAAGTGTAATTTCATATTCTACGAAACATTTTCAATCACCAGAAATAAGATATAATATTTGGTCTTATTACTTGGAAATAGAAAAATATAAAAATGAAATTTATAAAGGAAAAAAATTTAATGATGAAAATAATAAAGATAAAGAATTTTATAATGAAATGCTAAAAAAAGTAGAATTAATAAAAAAAAAAGATGATTCAATAAAAAAAGAATATACAGATGCTCAATTAAAATTTGTTTTAAATTCAATAGATTATATTCAAAGAGATGTTAACAGAACATTTTATTTTGATTATTTCACAAAAGGAAATGGAAAAATAGAATTAAAAAATGTTTTAGAAACAATAAGTATAATAAAAGAAAATATAGGTTATTGTCAAGGAATGAATTTTATAGTTGGATCTTTAATTTATCTTTTTCAAAATGAAATAAAAGCTTTTTTTGCTTTTAATTGTTTATTAAATTCTTATGAATTAAAAAAACTTTTTGCTTATAATACACCAGATTATGGAATTAGAGTATTTCAATTAAATTATTATGTTAAAAAATATATTCCTAGTGTTTATTATCATTTTAAAAAAGAAGATTTATCTTTTGATTTATTATATTCTAATTGGATAATGACTATTTTTTCTAATTATTTTAATATGGAAACTTTAGATTTTGCTTGGACTTGTTTTTTTATTGATAAATGGAAAGGACTTTTAAAAATTTGTTTAATTATTATATATGATTTAACTGAAGAATTAGTTAAATGTGATTTAGTTGGTGTTAGTAATTTAAGTAAAGAAAGTGATATGAAATATCATAAAAATTTAAAAAGAAGTTATGAGTTATATACTAGGAAATTTAAAATTAAAAATTCAGAATTAAAACAATTAAGAGATGAATATTATATTAATTTAGCTAAAGAAAAATTAGAAAATACTAAAAAAGAAGTTGATAAATGGGATGATGATCAACAAGAATGTTTAAATAATTATTTAAAAGAAAAAGAAAAAATTAATATTAATACTAAAAGAGATATTGAAAATTATAAATCATTAATGGAAGAAATAAATAAAAAATATTTAGTTTCTTTTAAAAATTATACTAATCAAATGAAAATTATAAATAAATTAAAAAGTAAAATTGATGTTTTAGCAACTGAAAAATTATCTTATGAAAATGTTTTTACAATTTATAAAACTGCAGTTAATGATATTTCTAATAAAATAAATTTAAGAGAATTACATTCAGATAATACAACATTAAATAAAAACTCAAAAGCAATTAAAGAAGATAATCAAAAAAAAGAATTAATTGAAAAAGAAAAGAATAAAATTATTGAAAAATATCTTCCAATCGTATCTGAATATGAAAAAGATAGTAGTTTATTATATAAAAAATATGACATTATTGATAAATATAAAACTGAAATTGATAAATTTCAAAATGAAAAAGAAAAAAGACAAAAACAAATGAATGATTATTTTTTCCTATGTGAAAAAAAGGAAGAAGAATTATTAAAAGTTTTAGTTGAAAAATTAAAACTAAGTAATAATTTTATTAAAAATAATAAATTTTAAAAATTTCATTTAAATATTCAAAAAAGAATATATAATTCTGTTATATAATTAATATAATATAATAAATGATATTTTTTATAAACAAAAAATTGTAAAAAAATAATATTATTCATCAAATAAATAAATATTTAATTTGAAATTTGAAAGTAACAATTAAATAAAGAATTATTTTTAATTGAGCTTTAAACAACATTTAATTAAACATTTTTTAATGATTTGATTTTTTATTTAGAATCAAAATGAAATCAAATAATAATGATATTTCTGAATCAATTTCAATAATTAAAGATATTAAAAATAAAGTAGATTTATTTAGCAAAAAAATATATACAGAATGTATTGAAAACTATTTAAAAAATAACAACAAAGCTAAAACAAAATTTGAGGAAATCAGAAACTCATTTTTATTAGAATTACAAAAAAATATTGAACAATTGGAAAAAATAACAAATTCAATTGTAAAAAATATAAAAATTTCAAATGACAAAAAAAATGATGATAAAAAAGAAGAAAAAAAAATAATACAAAATAACATTCCAAATAATAAAATAATACAAAAAGAAAATAAACTAAGTCAAAATGATATTCTAAAAAATGAAATAAAAGAAAATTTATCAAATAACAATAAAAATTTGGAATTTAAGCCTCCACAAATTTATCAAAATAGATTATCATTTTCAAATGAATTAAATGAAGGAATAATGGAAGAGAATTCAAGTAATCAATCAGAAGAAGATAATTTTGACTTTTTAAGATTTGACAATGAAATTTTTATAAATGAATTAAAAGGACAAACAATATATGATGAAGATGATAAAAATTTATTAAATGAAATGAAGAATAAAATAAGTAATTTAAATATAAAAAATGAATATCAAAAAAGAACTTATAGCATAAATGAAATAGAAAATGAGGATTATATTAATCCAAGAGTAATTATATCAAATAATAATGAAATAATTAATAATTCAAATAATCAAGTTAATTTTTCTTTTCAAAATTTTGAAACAATAACAACATCATCTCAAGAAACTGTAATTGAAGATAGATGGCCTTTTAAAATTCAAAATTTATATACTTTATATATTTTAGGTTGTTATAAAAAAGAAATTCAAGCAGGAATTTTAAATTTAGATTGGAAAGAAAGAAATTTAACAGAATTTTTATTTTTAAATGAAAATTCAACATTTTTATATTCATATAATATATTTTTGGGTCAAAGAGAAAAAATTGAAACTGAATTTAGAACTCCATTATATTTTTCTTATTTAAATATACCACCATATGTATTTATAAGTGGTGGTTTAAGTTTAACATTTAAAGAATTAACTTCAATAATAAGAATAAGAAAAATAGGAAATGATGAAATTTCATATGAAAAATATGCAAAATTAAATATTGCAAGATCTTCACATACTTCTGTTTATATTCCTGTTAGTAATTCAATTATTTTTATTTCGGGTTCAAATACTAATTCTTGTGAAGAATTAAATATAAAAACTAAATTTGTTAAAAAAATTTGTGATTTAAATATTATAAGACAATATTCTTCTGCTTGTGTTTTTAATGATTCAGAATTATATGTTTTTTTTGGCTATAATTCTCAAAGTTCATCATTTATTCCTACAGTAGAAAAATTAGATTTGAAAAAAAAATCAAAATGGGAATTAATTGATATTAAAGTAAATGTTAGTGATAAAAGTCTTTGTTTAAGACAAAATTTATGTTGTATTCCATTTAAATTAAATTATAAAGATGGAATTTTATTAGTTGGAGGAATTGGAAATAATAATATGGAATGTAAAGATATATTATTTTATTTTATTTCTTCTAAATCTTTAACACCATTAAAACATCAATTAACTTCTTTAGCTTCTTTTACACATCAATTATTTGTTGAATATGGGGTAGAAGATTCTGATTTAGTATTTAATGTATCTAATAGTGGTTTATTATTACAATTTTCTAAAAAATCTGGGGAATTTATTCCTATAATATAATATTATTTTTTTTTAAATAAAAAAAAAATTTTTAATATTAGTATGAAATATATTTTTTTATTGTATTTAAATGTTATATAAATATTTAAAAATTCCTTAACTCAAACTAAACCCATATTAATTTATAATAAATATATATTTAATATAAATAATTTCTACTTCTAAATAAAGGTTGTTTTCTGCTTTTATCATTATCATTATCATTATTTTGATAAGGATTATAAAAAATTATAGGATTATCTCTTAATGATGATTCTCCTAAACTTTTAAAAGATTGTCTTCCTTTATGACAAGGATTCAATTCTAATTGATTTTTTTTTCTTCTAAAATAATTATTTGGATTTTTATTATATGAAAGATATATTTTTCTTCTTTCTCTCATAATTTCATTATTAATATTATCATAATAAGAAGGATTTGTAATATCACTTCCTCTTCCTTTAATAAGATTTGGAGTAAAATTATTTAATTTGCTTAGTGGACTAATCAAAAATCTTTTATTAAGTACATTTGATTCTGTTAATAAATTATTATTATTATTAAATTCTTCAAATGATTTATTTCTACTGTTTTTAAGGTAATTTAAATAATTATCAGTCCTTTCTTTTATTTCTTCTTCTTTACTTTTTATATAATTACTATATGCTTTTAAACGCTTTTCATTATCATTTTGAAATATTAATTCTTCATCATTAAATGATGAATTATTACTTAATATTGGTATTGCATATTCTGAAAAATTTCTTTTTTCTCTAAGATATATATTTGGTGTTTTATTATAACTATTTGATAATTGCTTATATTTTAAATAATTTGGAACACTTGAACTCCCTTTTGAATGATAAAAATTCATTTTTTAAGTTATTTATTAATGTTGAAAATTAATTCTTTTATGATTAAGAAAAAACAAAATTTACAACTATAGATATTCAAAATTATATAAAATAAAAATTTTTAAATTATACTTTTCAAATTATTAATTATAATAATTGAAAAAAAATGTTTTTAAAATTAATTTTTCAATTTATTCAAAATAAATACTTGATATAATAAAAATCTTAAAAAACTTTTTTTGAGTAAAAATTTTATTTTAGTTTTTTCTTTTTTAAAGATATGATTGTTTTACATTATCATATCTTGTCTTTTATGGATATTTGAAAAATACAATATCAATTCTTGATAATTTATATTTAATGATATCTTTTCATATGTTTTAAAAATGAATAATAAAGAATTCAATGAATGTATTTTGGATATTTTAAAATAATATCAGACTCAAATATGAAAATAAATATTATAAAGGGGATTTAAACAAACTTCATCATAAAAAAATTCTTTGAAAAATTCAAAAATGAGTATTTTTTTTAATTATATAAAAAAAACTTCTTTCAGTATAATTAAACACCTCGAAAAAACATTAAACATCTTTAATTTTTTTGATTTAAAAGATGTTTAAAATATAATAAAGAAAAAATTTTCCAAAATTTAGATAAACAAACCTTAACTTTATTTTTTGTATATGTTTTGAATTAAAGGGATTTTACTGTTATTGATATATTAAAAATATTTATCAAGTTAAGATTTAAAGAACCGAAAAATAGATTAAATATATACATTATTCACTAAAGAAATAATTTGTATCCAAAATCAGGTCTAATTTATTAAGAATATTTTTAAACAATATTTTATTTTTTTTGATATACATAAACGATGTTCTAAGATATTAGATATTAGTAATTAGGAATTATTATTTAAAAAAAATTCCATTAATTAAGTAAAAAATAGAATCTCAAATATTTTAAAAAATAAAGTAAAAACAAAGAATCTAAAACAATTAGAACAAATTATTTATTTTTTTTTTTTAATTTTTTAAATTATTAACTAAAAAAATTTCTTTAGAAAAATTGAATATAATAATTTAATATTTTTCCTGTTGTTCCTTTTTTAATGATTTTAGTTAATTTGTTTTTGGATAAAATTGACAATTTTTATATAAATAAAAATAGAATTCAAGATATTAATAAAATTTTGGAAAGAAATTATTAAATTAAAAATTAATGAAAATTAAAATTATTTTTTTAAAGAAATGTTTGAAACAATTAACAAAAAATAATTTATAAATTTCATATATAAAAAAAATTATTTTTATTAACAATATAAAATTTATATTTTCATAATACTATTCTATCGATAAATAATTACTATTAAATTATTTGACAAATACAAGAATAAAATTTAATTAATAAATTTTATAGATTTAAAAACTTTATCGAAACCTTCTTTTTCTCCAAAAATATTATAATCAAAATTATATATATTTTTAATTTCATTATTTTTTTTTTCATCAAATAGACATTTCTTTATTATTGCAATTTCATATTGTAATTTTAAATAATATATAATATCAAAACAATATCGAATTAAATTATACCTACTAAATATCTTATGAACTCTCTTCAAGCATCTTTTATCACACAAAATAGCAGTAACAAATACTTTTGTTTTAGCTTTAAATAACTTATTGTTAAAACGATTTACATTTAAAAAAGTAGTACTATAAACTTTTTTTTCATTCATTTTATTATTATTAATTTTACAATTTTCAAAATCAGTTGGATTATTTATAGAAAATCGATTTAATTGGCTTTTTGAATTTATGAAATTTTCTTTTAAAAACAATGATTGATTCACACTTTTATTTTTTGTTTTTAATTTTAAATTATTATCCTCATAAAAATTTTTAAAAATTTTATCTTTAATATTACTATAATTATTTATTTCTTGATTAGATTTATCTTTAGTAATTCTAAAAATTTTTTTTTTTTTATTATTAAAATTAATGAATTGAATAATAAAATTATCATATAACAATTTTTGGAAAAAAAAAGAAAGAAGGTCTCCAATTATAGTCACTACTTTAATAATACCACAAGTATTACCAATAGCTTCTTGAATTTTTATATAACTTCTTTGATATATATCTGTTTGAAGAGATTTTCTAATTATAACACTACAAAAATTATTTGAACTTCTATAATCTTTAGTTTCTTCAGATGTATCAAATGCAAAATATGATTGAGATATTTCATGAGTAAAAAATAAACCAGTATCAGTAATTACTTTTAAATCTTTTATATAAATCCAAAAATCAGTATATTCATTTAATGATATTGAAGTAAATAAATTTTTTCCATAAGTTTGAAAAGGATTTTTAAATTGATTTGGAACTACACTAACATCAGACATAAAAATTCCAATATATCCTCCTTTTAATCTTTGTTCAATTATATCACTACTTTCACAAGAATAATTATTTTGAGATGAATTTATACATTTTGATATTCTAAAATATATTATATCCCATTGTGGTGATTTGAAAGTTCCTCCTAATTCAATATTATTTTCATTAATACAATATAATTGACTTAAATTTAATCTTTTCCAATAATCTGTTAAAAATTTAAAATTATATTCTGAACATTTTACAAGTTCTAAAGGAGTTGTTATTTCTGAATAACTTCCATTTTCTAATAAAATTGTATTTGATAAAGAAGCTTCTATTGTATAAATAGATTCATTAATATAATTTGAATAATCAGGATTTTCAATACTTAAAGTCATAATAAAATTCTCATTAGTTAAATTTATTATATCAGGATCATAATTTATTTCTTTAGATGTTACTACTTTTGGGTCATTATGATAAAAAATATCATTTATTTCTATAAAAAGAAAAACCAATATTAATATATAAGTTATTATTGATATTATTGTTCCTAAAACTGTTCGAAATTTTTTTTCTCCATTTATTGTAAATGATGGTCTTTTTCCATATAAGTCTAATTTTGTAAAATATTTAATACATTTCATAATTTTTCTCTAATTAAAATACATTAAATAAATAATATAACTTTTATTAATTTGTTATTATTTTTTCTTAATCTTAATGAATATTATTTTTTCTTTTTATTTTATTTATAAATTGTATTAAATAAAAATGTTTAAATAATAAGTTTTAAGTGTTTATTGTTTGTACTTCATATTCAAGAGATTTTATATCAATACTATCTTCAATAAAAAATTGAATAAAAAATTCAATTTCTTTACTTCCAATAATCCTAGAAACTTCTTTTCTTTCACAGGTTTTAATCCCTTTTAAATTTTTAAAAGTAAAAATTACTTTCATTCTTCCTAAACTATCATTTCTACAACCTAAAGTAACAATAAAACTAGATAATTTACTTTTTAAAAACAAAATAGTAATTTTTTTACTTTTATCTTCAATTTCTTCAGAATCAGAATAACTTAATAAAATTTTATTTATTTTATCATTAATTCCAGATTTTATTGCATCTTGAATTTTCATATTAAAAGAACTTTTACAATGAATAGTTAAAGTATAATTTCTTGAAATATGACAATATAAATTATCATCATAACCTAAATTTTTTAAATAATTTCTCATATTATTTTCTCCAGAAGAAAGAAGAATTTTGAAATAATTTATTAATCCTTTGTCAGTTATACCACCTAAATAAGATGAATATTCTTTAATTATATTATAAAAAGTTGATTCTTCTATTTTATTTTTTGTCATATTTTCCATTAATAAATTAAATTCTTTATAATCTAATTTAAATTTATTATCAATATCATATCTTTCAAAAATATCTTTTATAATACTTTCAAATATTTCAGATAAATTATTATTTGAATCTTTTAATGGAGTTATATCTTTTTTTCTTTTATAAAGAAAACAACCACTTGTTCTTGGATAAATTATATAAATTCCAATTGGTAATTCAATATCAATTTGAAGAGAAGCAGAAACAGAAAAATCTAAAGTTTGAATATGAGAAATTTCTTTTGAAACTTTATCAAATTTAAATAAAGATAAAGATATATCCATTAAAGGTTTTCTTGATTTTTCTTCTTTAAATGAATCTTCATCTTGAAAAATTGAGATTACTAAATTTGAATTTGAGTTTAATTCAATTATATAATAATTATTTGATATAATATTATTATTATTTGTATTTGTTTTTATAAAATTTCCTTTTAGTCTAACTTCATTCCAACGAGCAGCATAACATACATAAAGACAATTAAAATATTTTTGAAAATCTTCAAAATCTAAAAAAATTGTACCATCATAATAAGATTGTTTTAAATCAGGATAATTATTAAATAAATTATTATGATATTCATCAATTTTATTTTGTTGATCTTTATCATATATAATTCTTCTTAATAAAATAATATTTTGCTTTTCTTTTTGAATTAAATCCAAAACTGAATAACCAATATTTCCACTAATAAGTTCTTCTTCTTCTTCTTCTTCTTCTTTTTCATCTTCATTTTCTCTTTGATAAGCAGTAACTAAATAATTATTTTCTTTAACATAATTATAAATTTTATAAAATAAATTGTCAATTTCTGTAATAAATAAAAAAAAAGAAGGACAACCAGTTAAAGCAAAAAGAAATTCACAAATCTTAATATTATTAAAAACAGTATAATAAGAACCATAAATTTTAGCTAAAGCTTTTTCAATTAAAAGAATCCAAATTTCTAAAGAAGAAGAATGATTTACAACAGGGTTTCCATTTGGATTACAAGGAAATAAATCATCAATTACAATTTTTTTCCAAATTCCATTTATACATAATTTTAAAATATATATTCCATGTTTACTAATATTTTCAGATATAAATAATCTTTTAATTAAATTTGATTTTTCTGCTACACAACTTATTGCAGTTAAAAAATTATTATCAATATCATTTTCTGGAACTATATCATTTGGTTCTGGATTATCTATAAATATATTTGTTGATATATTTTTTTCATTATTTAATAATAAAAAATTTTCTGGTCTTTTCCAATGAATTACATTATCAAATTTTTTTGGATACATTGAATGATCTTTTGGTGGAAATTCATAATCTACAAATTTATTTATTTTTCTTTCTTCTAATAAATTTTCTAATTCAACAGGAGATTTTAATTCTAATGATGTATTATTAAAATTATTATAACATTCTTTTAAAAGTTTTTCATTTAATTGTATATCATCTTGAATTATTTTTTCAATCTCTTCATTTGGTATTTTTTCAAATTTTAAAAAATGATATTTTGGTTTGAAAGACCAATTTGGAAATAAAATTATTCTTAAAAATTCTTTTTTCTCAAAAGGTTTTAATTTCAATATAATACTAGAATTTAAATCATGATTTTCTATTTCAATATTTTTAGGATTTTCAATTTTTATTTCTAATTCAATTATTTTCAATAATTTAACTTCAATTGTAAAAATATAAGTTCCTATTGCTTTTGGATATGAAGATGATTTTTTTAAATTTTTATGAATATACACTTCTGGAATTATTTCCTCTACTTTTGACTGCATGTTTATTAAAAAAATTTATAAATAATTTTTATTTTAATTTAATTGTTTTTTAATTTAAAAAATTATATATACTCTTTTTTTTTAACATTTTGATTAATAAATAATATAAAATTTTTCTTAAATTTATATCTATTTACCAATTGAAAAAAAAATCTATTATTTTATTCCATATAGTTGTATTTACTGGAATAAATTCATCTATTGTTAAATTTCTTTTGTAACCTTTATTTTCTTGTTCAGGAAAAGAATTATAAATTATCTTATTTTCATTATTATACATTAAAGGAGAATTATAATTTCTTGGTTGATTATAATTATTAATTCTATTATAATTTGGAATTTTTGTGAAAGAATTATTATCTGATTCAAAATTGGTTGTATTATTTCCCTTATTAAAACTATTTGGTTCATTAAAAAATCTTTTTTTTGACGGTTCAAATACATATGGTGAATTATTATGACTTGAAAAAGAATTAATTGATTCATTATCATCTTCAAAATTTTCTTTCATTTTATAATTTGAATTTTTAAAATTATCAGAAATATTAATTTTGATGAAAAAAAATAAATTCCAAATATTAAAAATATAAATGGAACAACATAGACATATAGGATATCATAATTTTAGTAAAAATCATCATAATAATTATAATTTAACTCCAGAACAAAAAAATAATTATAATATAAATAATGAAATTTCAAATCCTTTAATAAGAAAGGAAAATATGAATAAATTAATAAATAATTTAGAACAAACAATTCGATTTTTTACTACAAATTATCAAGTTTTAAATACTGGTTCTTCTTTTAATAATTATATTTTTGAAAATAATAGAGAAAATCAAGAATTAAAAAATGAAAATTTCAGATTAAAAGAACAAATTTATGAGTTAGAAATGAAAAAAGATAATAAAAAAAGAGATGAAACTGATAAAATAATAAAATTCTTAAATAAAAAAAATAAAGAACTTAAATATTTGAACTTTAAATTAACACAAGAATATCATAATTCTTATCAATATGAAAGATTTTATAAAAATAAAAATCTTTTGATATCAAAAATTAAAAAAGTAACAAATCACTTAAATGAATTTATTTCAGAAATTAATTCATTATCAAATCTTTCATCACAAAATACAAATAACAATTATATTAATTTAAATTATAAAGAATCTTCAAAAAATGAAGAAAATTATAATTTAAATGAAGATGAAGATATAAATTTTACAGAAGGAGATAATTTATATACTTCAACTGAAGAAAATGAACCAAGTAATCAAATTCAAATTTCTTTAAAACAATTTGAAGTTCCTACAAAAAAAAGTCCTATTATAAGTAATAATAATATTAAAAAGAAATTTTCTTCTCATATTAACAATAATAACCAAAATAATATTAATATTGGAAATAAAAAAAATATTAAAACTGGTCTAATTCATCTTTCAAAAATTGAACCTAAATTTATTAAAAGTTTAGGTTTAAATAATAATTTGAATTATAATCAACAAAATAAATCTATTAATAGGAATAATAGGAGTAATGGGAAAATATCAAAAAAAAATTTTAAATAAAATAAATTAATAAATGAGTAAATTTAAATAAATAGGGTTTAGACAAAAATTTATAAATTTAAATTTAGTTTTTACATTATCTTTGTTAAAATATAAATATAAATAAATAATTTTAAAATTTAAAATATTTAAATAATTTAATCATTTTATTTTTATTTAATAATTTTATAAACCTAATAAAAAAAGAAAAAATTTAAAATAAATTAAAAATACCATCTAATATATTTAAATATACTTGAAATAAAATAAAGTTTTAATTCTTTCTACAACATTTTTTTTTTTTTATTTCTTGATTATTATCAATTATTTCATTATTAAGTATAACATTATTCTTCTCATGATTTTCACTTGTTAAATTTTCTTTATAATATTGTTTTAAAAATAATTCACCAAGTTTAATAAATAATTCATTTATTCCAGTATTTTCATAAGAAGAAGTAAGCATAAAAACACAATTTTTTTCTTTAGCAAATTGTCTTCCTTCTTCTTCTTTTACTTCTTCTTTATCATATAAATCTAATTTATTTCCAGCAATTCCAATAATAATATTTTCATCAATGGAATTACAAATTTCTTTATACCAATAATTTTTAATATTATCAAAAGATTTTCTATCAGTTATATCATATACTATAATACATAATTTTGAATCACGATAAAATAATTTATTAACTGAATGATATTTTTCTTGTCCTGCTGTATCCCAAATATCAAAATGAATCATTTGATTATTTATTATTTGTTTTTTTATTACATATGATACACCCAAAGTTGATGATGGATTTTCTTTAAATTTATCTAATAAACGAGATATTAAACATGTTTTTCCTACTCCTGTATCTCCGATTACTATTAATTTACATTTTATAATATCACTCATTTTTTATTTTTTAAATAAATTGATTTTTTATTTTTATTTTAAATGTTTATATAAAACTTTTATTAATTTATTTATTTAACTTATAAAATATTTTATTTGAAAAACCTATATAATGACTTTAAATTGGGTAATATTATGATATTAATTTTTTCCCTTTTTCTTTAATTTGTTCTCAAATAAAATTGTTTTTGAAAGAAATATTTAAAAGGTATTAGTAAATATCCTTTTTAGTTAAATAAATTTTTTAAAAATTTTTTGAAAAATCATAAAGTTTTTTAAATGTTTCACATTTTTTTATTTGATGAAAAAAATTTTAGATTTTATAAAAATCAATATTTCCCTAAAATTTTTTGAAATAATAAGTTTTTTTCTTTGAGAGATTTATTGATTCTTGAATATTAAATATTTTATTTGTTAAGGTAATTAAAATAATATAAAATGGAAATTTCTATATTTTTTAATATTTTGATTTTTTATCTGTATTATGAAATAGTGAAAAATTTAGGATTTTTAATTTTTTAATTGAAAACCCCTTAATTAATCTTTGGGTATTAATTAAAAAATAATTCAAATAAAAAATAACTTTTATTTTTATTAAATTAAAAAAAAGGAAAAACTTAATTATCATTGTTAGAATTTATTTTTGTTTTTATAATATCTGTATATCTGGAATAAGAATCTTCAATATTCTTATTGATTTCTGATAGTCTTTTTTCATATATTTCTTTATTTTTTTCATCTTTATGTTCTATCATTCTTCTTACTTTCATTAAATCTAAATTAATCTCTTCTTGTTCTTTATCTATTTGCTTTTTAATGTCATTTGAATTGATTTCATTTACACTTTCAATCTTTTCTTTCTCAAATTCATCTAATAAATTATTATAGTTAAGTATTTTTTTTTCAATCTTATCTAAATATTGTTCTTCTTCTATTAAAACCGAATCTTGATTACATCCCATTAAAATTTAATTAATTAAGTTATACAAAAACTTTTTATCAAATAAGTTAAAATTAAATAGTTTTAATAATACTATTTAAATAATTCTATAACAGCTTCATCAATATTTCCGTTTTTATTTTTTAAAACTTCTTCTAATTGTTGATCACTAATATTCTTTAAATCATATTTATTTCTTGCTTCATTAATTTTATTTTTATATTTTATTTCCATATTCTTATTATTTTTTTGAGGGATTTCATTCTTTTTAAAATCAATTTTTGATAAAAGATTATCCCATTTTTTAAGTTGTTCATTTGTTCTTACTTTTAATAAAGGATGAGGATGATTTTTTCCTTCTTTAATTTCACATTCATTACAATAATAGAAATTACATTCATAGCATTTATATATCAATAAATTTATAGGATTTTTACCTAAAATATAACATTTTAAGTTAAATAAAGAAATTTTATTATCATTTTTATTTGGATTTATAATTTCAATTGGTTGAACCAATTGAATAATCTCTTTATTTTCTTTATTTATATTTTCATTGTTATTCTTATCATTTTTATCAATATTAGATATAACAGGTTTTATATTGTTTTTCTTTATTTCTTCATTTTTATTATTTATTATAATTTCTTTACTTGGAAATTTAATAAAACTTTCTCTTAATTGTTCCAAACTATTTTCACTATTTTCTTCCTTTAATTCAATTTCTAATATTGTAATTTTTTTTCTTTTTACATCTTCAATAAAATATTCATAATCTCCTGAATTTGTTATTAAAATTTTATCTCCTTCATTGTCAGTATAAAAAATATTTACATTTAATTTATTATTTGGTACATTTAACATGAGTGCTAATTCAGATATAAAAATATTAAAATCTTCAGGAAGTATAATAAATTTTTTATCATCATAAAATTTTAAAGTCACCTCCATTTTTACAATTTATAATATTTATTATTAAATCATAATAAATAATTGTTAAATTATTTTTAAAAATTTATATAATATATACAATACAAAACTCAAAATATACATACAATTTATATTTCCAGATTTTAAAATCTTTAATTCTTGAATTTTAATTCAATCTATAATTTCATTATTTTTCAAATAAATAAAAAATTTTCCTAGATACATAAATTATTCCTTTTTCTTTTTTGGTCTGAAATGTTCTTTTATACAAGATAAACATTTTAAAAAATATTTCGAAAATAAACTTTTTGCTTCAAAAGATAAATGCTCATTTGGAAAAATAACTATTTCTAAAAAACAAGCTTCTTCAGACATTTTGACTAAACAAAAGTCAATAAATAAATTTGGAAGTAATAAATCTTTATCAAAATTATCATAAAATAATTCAATTTTATTATCACTTAAAAATAATTTTCTAAGAATTAAAGATGCAATTTTATAATTATTATCAGCCTTATAAATATTAATAATAGAATTTATTCTTTCAAAATTTCCTTTTATTTCACTTATAAAATTAATTTTTTTAATAAAAATTTCATTTATATTACCCCAATTATTAATATAATTCCAAACTTTTTGAAGAGAAGCATTAATAAAAATTCCTTTAGAAATTTCTAAACCATTTAAATTTTTTTTTAAATATTCTTTGACATTATTACACATAGAATTAAAATCTTTATCAGTTAAAATATTTTTGAAGATTGAAAATAATTCATCATTAAAATAATATTCATAAAAAATAAAAGTTTTTTTTTCACAAGAATCCCAATAAAATTTTATCTCTAAATAAGTTTCCAATTTATTTTTATCTAAATAACTTAATTTATGTTGGAAATATTTAAATAAAGGACTTGATCTTACATTTTTTACAGTGACTCTTAAATCAAAATTTTTTTTTATAATTAATTCCATTATTGCCCCTTCTTCATCAAAAGAATCTCCTTTAATTTTTTTTGCATTTGTTAATATAGGAGATAAAGTTATTTCAGTATAAAGATAAAAATTTGTAAAACATTCATAAACCCTTTCTAATTCATCATCAAAACAATATGAAAAAGAAATCTTATGACTCATTTTTTTTTCAATATATATATTTTTTCACAAAAAAATAATCACCTTTTATATTTTTTAAATAAATTATTTTATTTTTATTTATTAAAAAAAAAAGTTTATATTTTGAATAAAATTTTCTTAAAAAAAACAACTTTAATTTTTTAAATCTTTTTTTAAATTATTTTTTTTGATATTTCTAAAAAAATCCCAAAAGTCTAAAAAAAAAAAAAAATAACTAAGTTTCAACCACATATAATAATTAAAAAAAAATATGTATAAAATCAAAAATTCAATAATTAATATATTATCCTAATATTATAATAATGGGAAGTCAGCACAGTTCATCAAATTCCCAAAATAAGAATAGTCCAAGTAAAAAAAATAAAAGAAAAAATTTAGAAAAAGAATTAAATTATAATTCTTCTAATTATTTAAATGATTCATCATCATATAAAGGAATAAAAACAGATACTACTTCATTAAATGATAATTCTCAAAGTGGAAATAGTTCAATAAATGATAAAAATGAAAATAATAATAATGATATAATATCAAATGAAATTAAAATTCCAACTTTATTTCAATGGAAAGAAGGAGGAAATAATATTATTATAACTGGTTCTTTTTGTGGTTGGTCAAGACAATTTTCTATGTTAAAAAATGAAAATAATAATTGCTATGAATTATTATTATATTTACCTAAAGGAGAATATCAATTTAAATTTATAGTTGATAATGAATGGAAATGTTCTAGTTATTATAAAACTGTGACTGATTTAAATAATAATACAAATAATTACTTGGATAATACTATTGAATTAAATAAAAAAATATTAAAAAAAAAAATTAAAGAAAAAAAATTGAATGATACTAATAATTATTTAAATCATAAAAAAAATAATATTGTGAATAAAGAAAATCTTACTATAAATGAACAAATGAAAAAAATTTATGGGATTTATTATCCTGAAAAAGAATTTTTTATTTCCGAACCACCAATTTTACCTCAATCTTTTAGTTCTCCTATTAGTTTTTGTAAATATAATAATATAGGAGAAAAGAAGTTTATAAATGATAAAATGAGCAATAATTTAATTAAAGAAAGTTACAAAGAGATTAAATCTCCATGTCATATTTATTTAAATCATATTTTTAATGATTGTATAAAACACCAAAATTATCTTAAAAGTAATATTACTTTTAGAGTAAGGAGTAAATTTTCAAGTCTAATATATTATTATCCAAAAGATCATTAAAAATGAAAATTTTATATATATTTATTAATATTTTTTGTGTTCATATTTCCAAACTTTGAATTCATTTTTGAAATCAATATGAAAGATAGATATAAACACTTATAAATATTTTTATTTCTATTATATAATTATTTTTATTATAAAATAATAAAATTTTTAAATAATATTAAATGTCAAAAATCTATGATTATAAATCAAAAATTCATTTTACTAAATTTAGAGAATTGGATGATTTTATTCAAAATTCATTAGATAAATTTTTTTTTGTTGAACCTTGGAAAAATTTATATGATAATACAGGAATTTTTAGTAAGTATATTATAAGTAATAAATCTACAATTCCAGATTTAATAATTTTCAATAAGACTTTTAATAAAAATGATTGTTATGAAGGAGCAGATAGAAATTATTTTAATAAATTTCCTAGAATGAGATTTATTTTAAGACCAAGATTTAAACAATTTTATAATCCTTGTGATACACTTGGTAAAGATGATAATACTTTCATTGGAAATAAAAATTTTAATAGAGATAAAAGAGCTAGTGGAAAAAATAATAATTTCAATAATCAAAATAATAAATATATAAAACCTTTAAAAAAATATATTCCTGAAGGAGACATTGAAGATGGATTTATTTTAAGTAAATTATCTCCTGATAATATATTTGAAACAAATAATAATAATTCAAATAATAATAATAATTTAAATAATGAAGAAAAGAAAAAAGAAGAAAAAGAAAATGAAAAAGAAAAAAAAGAAAATATAGAAATTAATTTTTCAAATAAAATTCCAGAACAAAAAAATATTCCTCAAACAAAAACAAATGAAGAACAATATGAAGATGAAGAAGAGCCAGAATGGGAAAATGATGATGTAACAAATTATACTACAAGAGTTACTTTTCAAGAAATTCCAAAAGATTTAAAAGAAAAAGCAGAAAAAGAAATTGATAAAAGAGAAAAAGTTGATGTTTATAATAATAAAGTTTTACAAATTTTAAATGAAGATAATGATAAATTAGAAAAAAATGATAAAGTTGAAAAAGAAGAAGTTTTAAAATTTGATGAAAATAAAAGTGGAAATATATTTGAACAATTAGAAAATTTTTTAAAATCAGATGAAAAAAATCAAAATGAAAATCAAAATCAAAACTTTAATAATAATTTCTTTGATAATTATAATAATAATTCGAATAATAATGTCTTTCATAATAATAATCTTTTTAGTACTAATTTTAATAAAAATAAAAAAAGAAATAATTATATGTATAATAATAATTTAAATGTAAATAATATAAATCAAAATTTACAATTGCAAAATATGCAATTAAGATATCAAATACAACAACAACAAGCTCAACAAGCACAATTACAATTATATTTTTTACAACAACAACAATATTTAAATTATATTCAAATGCAAAATTTACAAAATCAAATGATGAATATGAATGGATTTTATGGTAATATTCAAAATAATAATCAAAGAAATCCAATGATAAATATGAATATGAATATGAATTTTAGTTTAAATAATAATAATAATAATAATAATAATAATATAAATAAAAGTATTGAAGGAAATAATAATAATAATAATATTAATGTAAATAATGAAGAAAATGAAGAAGAAGATCCAATGATGAATGATTTTACTACTGATAGTAAATATTATAATCCTACTGTTTTTCTTGAAAATCCTGCTTTGATTGTTAAAAAAAATTTAATTGAAAAAAATTGGTTTTTAATGAGAGATGGTAAAATTTTAGGTAATTATAATAGTGAGGAATTATTATTTTTATTAGAAGAAAAAATTAAAGAAGGTAATAATTTTAATAATATAAGTATTTCTGATTATCAAACTGATGTTGTTTTTCAACCAAAAATTTTATATGAAATATTAAAAGAACATGTATCTAAAATTAAAAAAAAATATTTAGAAAGTAAGTTTTTAAACCAAGTTAATAATAATAATAGTAATAATAATGGTATGTCACCTTTTAATAGTTTAAATGGGAATAATATTAATCAATTATTTCATTAGTTAAATGTTATTTGTATAAATTGAAAAAAAATTAATGATATTCAATTTTTATAAATATTATAAATTATTTTTGTGAACAATTATAAACAATGATTTAGAAAAATGAAATCAAAAATTAATTTGTTGAATTAACAAAATTATGGAAATTATTAGTTGTATTTTTAAATATATTATTTTTAATTTTTGATAAGAAAATAAAATACTTATTTTAGTATATATATTGAGAATATATTATAAATTTAAAAATTTAAAAAAAAAGTAAAAAAAAATTTTTAATATATAAAAAAATTTAAATGAAAGGCAAATTTGAAAAAGAAGCACAAATAAAAAATAATAATAATCAAAAGCAAAAAGCTTTAAAAGCAAAAAAACATTTTCAAAAATTAAAATATAAACCATTATTAACTTCAATAGAGTTGGAAAAAAATAATAATCAACATAAACATTTATTTACATCAACTTTGGCATCAAGTATAAAAAGAGTAAATACTCAAGAATCAAATAATTCGCATATTAATTGTACAACGAACCAAAATTCTGAAAGTTATTTAATTAAAAAAACTATTTCCAATAAAGTTATTCCATTATTTAAAAACCGTTTACATAATAAAACTCCAATAATGTTATGTAAAAACGTTGAAAATAAAAAAAAAAGAAAACAAGTTTCTATTGATTTACAAAATAGATATTATAATATTGTTCATAAAAATTATATGAATAATTCCAAAAATGAAAAAGAGATAAATATTAATAATTCTAATTCTAACCTTAAAAAAAATATAATGATTAAAAGCTCAGAAAGTAAAAAATCAAATCTCTTAATAAAAGGCAAAAATAAAGATTTAAATAAAATTAAAAGTATAAAAGTAAATAAATTTACAAATAAGGAAGTAGAAAATATAGAAAAAGAAATAGAAATTGAAAAGGGAAAAAGTAATATTAAAAGAAGAAAAAGTTTATATGAAAGTAATAAAAAACCTTTAAATTTATTTGATAAAAAAATAATTGATAAAGAATTAAAAGAAAATCAAAATTCCCAAATTTTAGATTCAATTTATACTTTTAAAACATTATTTAATATAAATGAAAATCAAACAAGAAAAATTACTTCTCCAGAGCAAATGGAAGAATTAAAAGAATTAAAATTGAAATTAAATTTTATTAAAAATATGAAAAATCAACATAATTCTAATATTTTACAAACAGCAACAAGTTCTTCAACAAAATATAATATAATAAGTGCAGATCTTTTAGATTATGAAAATGATAATAATAATTGTTCAATTTTTAATGAAAAAGAAAAAGAAAATAATATTGAAGAAATTAATAATGAAATTATTATTTCTTCAAATCAAAGAATTCAAACATATAAAATATTATTAGATTGCATAAATAATAAATTTAAAGAAATAGAAGAATTAGTTGAAAAAGAAGATTCTATTTCTAATAATAATATTTATAATAATAAAATGAGTGAATTACATTCTAAAATAGAATTTTCACAAGATGATTTTTCAAAAAATTCTCAAACAACAATCATTAATTTAGATGATAGAAATGAAAGTAGTTGTGATATATTTGAAGATGAAATGAAAGAAAAATCTAATATTATTATTCCAACAGGTAATATAAATTATAAGGTAAATGATAATATAAATAAAGATTTTGAATTATTAACTAAAAGTATGATGAATAAAATTGATTGTTTTGAACAAAATTCCCTTAATTCAGAACTTTTATTCAAAAATTTAAATGAAAATGAAAATACTGAATTAGTCTCTTTTATTTCGAATGGAATGTTTTCTTTATTTCAAAATAATAATAATAATATTATTCAAAGTAATCAAAGTATTAATGATATTAAAAATCAAAAAAATAATAATAATTTAAGTAATAATAATAAATGTAATATATTTTAATTTTTGGTAAATTATTTTACTTTCTTTTTTATATTATTTAATATAAATATTAATTTATATTAATATAATAATGAAATTTTATTTAATATTTTTTTCTTTTAATTAAACTAAATATATTTTTAAAAATAAAAGAAAATATTTTGTTTAAATTGATTTAATATTTATAGAGTAATTAATTTGAATAATTCAAATTAATAATTTAATTTACAAATTTTTTTATCCAACCAATCAGTGAAGACAAATTTCCTAACATTCTTTTATATTTTAAATAATATTCTTCTTCAGATAAATTTTTATTCTTTAATTTTTCTTTTATCTCATAAATACCAAGATTATTTTCATCTTCTTCTTCTATATTATTAAATTCTTTTTTTTTTATTATTAAATTCTTTTTCTTTTTCTTTTTCATCATCTTCTTCTTTATTTATTTTGCTCTTTTTACATTCATCAAAATTTAATTTTTTTTGTTTTTCTTTTAGTTCATCATTTTTCCTTTTTTATTCACAAATTTTTCAAATTCAATTTTATTGTCTAATTTTAAATCTTTTTCTTTAATTAATTCTTCTAATTTTATTATTTCATCTGAAATAGAAATGTTTTCTTGAAAAAATAATTTATTTTATTAATCAAAGTTATTTAAAGTAAAATCAAATAACATTTTTTTTTCAGAAGTAGTAAAGTATAAACATTATTACCTTTTTTTTTGATTTTTTACTTAGTAATTAAATAATTTCAGTATTTTTATTTATAAGTTTAAAAGGATAAGTGAAATCTTTATCTTGGTTTTCATAAGTAAATATTTTATGTCCTAACTCAAGTATAAAATATCTTATTACTTTAATTGAAAATTTTTGGCTTGATTTATATCATTTGATTTTTTCATAAAAAAATCCAAATTGTCATCTTTAATAATTAGTTTTAAGGTATTATAAAAAATATTTATTAATCTTTTAACACAATAAAGTTCAAAATATTTATTTTGATTAAATTTTTCTTTAATTCCTTTTTTGATATATTTAGTTTTACAAATTGTTCTTTCTTTAAATGTTCATATTTCAATTTTAATGACATAGAGAAATTTCTTATTTTTATCTTTGTCATTTATTAAAGATTTTAAATCTTCTAAAAAATTTGTTCAATTTAATTGAAAAAATGAAAAAGTTTCATTTTTTTTTCTATTCTTTTGGTAGAAATTAATTTTTTCTAAGATTATAAAAACCATTATAAGTCATATCAAAAAACTTCATATAAATATAGAAAAGAATAATATTATTATGAATATTTATATTAATTCTCTGAAAGTTAATTGATAAATATTTTTTGTGATATTTATTTCCAAATATATCTAATTTCTTTTTCATCAACTTAAATTTTTTCATCTCTAAAAAATAATTCATATACTCTTCCAATTTCTCCAGTTCTATTTTCTAAAAATAAATTTGCAAATTTTTTCTCCTTTATATAAATTAAAATGAAGAGTATTGGAAATATTTTTATTTTTATTACATAATATTATTTGATAAACTAAAAGCTGTTTGATGAATAATTCATTTTTAATTAGTATTTTAATTAATTGATTTCCAAATTGATATATTATTCATAAATCCAAATTTATTATTTAACATTTTCTTATCTTTATAAAAAAAATTTCTAAACTAATTTCCATTATTATTTTATTTTTTTTTGTTTAATTCAAGAATAGATTAAATTTTAAAATAAAAATAATAATTAATATAAAATTTTAATTGATGGGGATTAATTCTTCAAATAATAAAAATATAAAAATAAATGAACATAAAAATAGATATTATCTTTGTTGTGGTTCAAGAACACTTCCTTCAGAAAGAGAGGAAGATTTAGATGAATTAAATAATGTAAATTTAAATAATAATTATGGAACAATAATTTTTAATTATAACTACGAAGATTTTAGCAGTAGAATTATATCAGAAAATGTTATTAATTTTGATATTTATGCTAATCAACATTCAATTGTAACTCCAATAGAATCAAATTTTATTTGTAATTATACTCAAACTTCACCAAAAAATGAATCATATGATAATAAAAGTAATAACCTTAATTCTTTACAAAGTAATTTAATTAAAAATAATGATAATAATGATATGAATAAAGATAATGATGATATTTTCAATAATAATGATAATATATTTAAAATAAAACCTGGGAACAATGAATTAAGTGGACAAAATAATGAAGAAAATCAAAATAGATTTAAATTAAAAACTTATTATAATAAAGAAAAAGAAAAAAATAAATTAGAAAATAATAAAAAAGAAGAAAATAGAATTGATGAAGAAACTAAAAAAGGTGAAAATGATAATAATGAATTTAGATTAATATCATTTGAAAATGCAATTTTAGAAAAGGCAAAATCTGAAAATATTGAAAATAAAAATGAAGATAATAATATGTTACAAAATGATAATTTAAATATAGAAATAGATAATGAAAAAATATCATCAATAGTAACAAATATGTTTGAAATGTTTCCAAATTTAAAACAAGTAAATAATCCAATAGCAATAATATATAAATCAAATTTAACTAAATTAATAAATATTCCAGAAAGGAAAAATTTAAATAGAACTGTTGAAAGATTTTGTTTAGCTACAAAAGATAATTTTTTTATTTTTCATTCTTATGATTCTTATATTAGAGTTCAACCTCCTTTAGGAATTTTACCAATAAATTCAATAAAATCTTGTGTTCAATTTAAAGTTAAAGAAAGTATTTTAAGATATGATCATTTTTATATTGAATATGAATTAAATGATTATACACAAAAATTTTATAATAACATTAATAATTTTTATTTAAATGATAATTTTAAAACTCAACCTATTTTACTTTTTAAATCAAATAATAATCACATAATTAAAAATTGGTATATATTGTTAAATTTTTTTATAAGTTTAGAAAAATAAATATATTTTTATGGTTAAATATTAATTATTTTATTTGTAAAAATAGTATTTTATTATTAATTATTTTTTTTCATTTTTGCTCCTAATTTAGCAATTCTTTCTTCAAGAAAATTTTTTGAGTGATTATTTAATTTCATATTATTTTGATGACCAAAACTTTGAATAAAATTATCTTTATTTATTTCATTAATTACAAATCCATTTGATAAAATCATTTCTTTTGTTATTTTATTAGGAAACTTATTTTCAAAATATTCAAAATTATTAATTTCTTTATTTGAATAATTTAATTTATTATTTTGAATATCAATATTATTTTTAGATACTTCTGGTTTTTGAACAGAAAAATTTTTATGAGAAGTTAAATCCTTTGTTTTCTTTAATTTTGGGCTTTTTTGATTTTTTATTTTTGAACTGGTAGTTTTTGGTTTATGAAATACAATTTTTGATTTATTATTTTTCATTTGATAATTTAAATGATTTTTATTATAGTTTTCAATGTATAATGAGGCATTTATATTATCAGTAAATAACATAAATTTTTTAAGATCATCAGTTCTTCTATTTATAGTTGAATTATTATTATTTAAATTTTGTTCAAGCATTATTGGAGTATTTCCTCTACTATTATTATATTCAATATTATTATTTATACTATAATTATTAATTTCATGTGTTTTTGAAGGTTTATTAAAATAAGTTTGATATTGATTTCCTCTAATACTTGTTGGCATTGTTGAACCAATATTTTGAGTAATTGACTTCATTGAATTTTTATTTGTTGAATAATTTGATGATACTTCTTTTTGAACATTTTCTTTTATTTTATGATTATTAAAATCTTTCTTTTTATTATTTATTTTATTTTTGTTATTATTATTTGAATTAAAATTGCTTTTTTCAATTTGATTTGTATTATTTGTATTTATATAATTATTATTATCTATGCTATCATTATGAAAAGGAATTATTCTTTGTATTTTAGATGAATTATTAGAATATTCACTTGGACTATTAACAGATTTACTTGAATATTTATTATCTCTATAATTATAATAATTTTCAGAAATTCTTGAAAATTCATCATTTTTTTTATTTTTATATTGATTATTTAAATAATTATGATATTTATTTCGAACATCATTAACTTTTTCTTGGTCATACATTAAATAACCTTGAAAAAAATCATTTTCATTTTTAATAATAGGTTTATATTTAATATCAGTAATTAAAGGTGTTACTGGTTTTTTTGCAGTTTGTGGTCTTGAATGTAATTGAGAATTATTTTTTTTATTATAATAAATATCATTATAATCTGTATAAAAAGACTTATTATAATTTTGTGTTGTTATATTATTATAATTTGTATTATTTTGTGTAATATTATTTCCTTTATTTAAAAGTCTATTAACAATTTTTTGACTATTTTGATCAATTTTTGGTGTTTTTCTTACTTCACCATATTCTTTTTCATATCTTTCTCTTTTGATTAAATCAATTTTTTCTTTCGATTTTTTACTTTTATCTTCCCAATATTGTTTTAAATTTTTATTATTTTGATAATTTACATTGGTATATTTTCTCATTGGAGTTTTTGGTTTTTCAGGTAATATAATTTTATTTTGAAACTTGGAATTATTATTTTTTGTAATTCCTTGTGCTGATGATGGCCTTTTCAAAGGATATTGATACATATTTTATATATTATTTTTAATTTAAAATTTTAAATAAAATATTTGATAAATATCAAATATAATTAATTATTAATATGAAACAAATTAAATTTTTATTATTTTTCTATAAATACAATTTTATTTAAATAATCAATAAATACATAGTTTCAATTATTTAAATAAATGCCCATTTCATTAGAAATAATTTTAAAATTATCCTTAACCAGCATTTTAATATCATTTTCTTTAGTAGTAATAAATTCACTTAAAATACTATGTAAAACCAATAAATGACCTTTTTTACTTTTATTGATAGAATCAGTAAAATTATTATGAATCTTTTGTTCATTAATTTCGCTATAAGGAAAAATTTCTAAATTTTTTAATTCATTTAAAATATATTTAATTTCTTCAGTCCTATTTCTACTTAAAGGCATTGCTCCACTTTTTATTTCATCATCAAGATATTTTTTCATAGTATCTTTACATCTTTTTAATAATATTGGAGTACACATTTTTGCTATTTTTACTCTTGTTTTTAAGAAATGTTCTAATCTTTCTTTAATTTCATTTTCATTAATTTCATCATAAGAAAATTTTTCAAACTCTTTTTTTATATCTTCTTCACTTTTAAATTTACATAATACAAATAAATTATTTAAACACATTTTACTTATTGATAAAGAAGAACTTGAATTTTCTTTATAATCAATATTTGAACCAATATCTAATAAAGATAATAATTTGGTTTGAAGAGAATTTTCAATATATATTGCGTTTGGTAATAATACATTAACAATAAAATTTATTATTTCAACTTCCATTTCTTGACATGATTTAATTAAATCTTCTTGAAATGATTTATCAATCATTTTATATCCTGATTCACTTTGTTTGAAGATTTCTGTAAATAATTCTATTATTTTTTCCCAGATTTTATCATTTTTTAAATAAAATATTATTTTTTGAATTATTTTATAAATAAATTCAGAAGATAGGAAATTCCATAAATATTTATTTTCTATTTTCTTTTTATTTCTAATTAAAGTTGATACAGATTCATTATCTGTTCTACATAATAAAATAGGCTTAATTTTTTCTATTATTATTAATATTACTTCATTAAGTAAATAATCATTATTTTTATATTTTGAATATATATTTTCTATTAATTCAAAAGATTTTCTACATATTGCATCAGTATGATTTCTTTTTGGATTAAATTCAAGATATTTTAAAAAGAAATTTGTTAATATTTCAATATCTAATTTTTCAGATATTTTTATTAATTCATCTATAAAATCAAATAATTCTTTTTCAATTCTTAAAACTTTTTGAGGGTTATTATTTACAATATTTCCTTCTGTTAATGATATTGGATAAAATAAATCAGAAATAAATTCACATAATTTTATTAATTCAGTTTTATAATCATTGAAATTTTCTCTTTTTGAAAATATTTGTTTTAATGCTTCTATTATATTAGATATAAATTTTCCACTAATAATACTTGAAGAATATTTTTTAATATAATATTCTGTATTAATAAAATCTTTTATATTATTTAAAATATTCCATATTTGTTCTATATGTTGACAGAATAATTTTTGATCACTTCCATTTATTTCACATAATACTTTTAACAAATTAATTCCAATTTCAGGTGTTAAATAATTTATAATTTCTAGACATATAGATGTTAAAAAATTATAAATTTTTGATTTATCATTTTTACTTTCTTCATTTGATATATTAACTTCTATATAACTTTTAATTACTTTTCCAATAGCTTGTAATGTAATCATTATTGTATCATCCCATTCTTTTTTATTTTGATTATTATTATCTATATTTTTTGAATTTTCGACAAATTTATTTGTGTTTTTTTTGGCAATTTCAAAAAATATTTCATTTAATATATCAATACTGGTATAACTATTATTTATTTTTAAACTATTCATAGAATATATTTTAGCAACAAAAAATTGGGCAAAAACATTAATTCCACTTTTCCTAATATCATATCTATTATCATTATTAATATTAATTAATTTCATAAAAATATTTTTCCATTCTTTAGTAAAAAATTCATTTTGTTTTTCTTGATTTGGTAAATATTTTTCATAAATTTCAATTTGAGTAGGTGTTAAATTTATTTTTCCTTTTTGAAAATTTTCTATTAAATCAGCACATTGCCAAAATAATGCAATTGAAGAATAACAAATATTATTATTTCCTTTTTTTAAAACAAATTTTTCTAGAAGATTTACCATTGAATCAATATTATATACTGTTAAATAGGAAGAATATTCATTAAAAATTTGTTCTACCAATTTAAAAATATTTTCAATTTGGTTTATATCTACTTTATTATTGGATAATATATTATCTAAAATATTTATAAAAGAATTCCAACCATTATAATTTAAATTCATTCCACATTTTTGTAAAATTCTATTTAAATTATTTAATAAAAATGAAATAATATTTTCTTGATTTAATAATAAATTTATTGGGTTAAAAACTGTATTTTGCCAATTTAATTTTGAAAAATTATTATGAGAATTATTATCTTCTTCATTTACTTTATATTTTAATATAATCCAAATAATTATTATACTTAAAGCATCAATTGCAAATTGGGTTAATTTATTATCATCAGGATTAAATTTTGAATTAATAGTTATAGTATTAATTACATCTATAATATCATCCCAAATTAATTGTATTCTATTCACATTTATAACACCACATTCTAAAATTTTAACTAAATTAAAATTTAAAAAAGTTAATATTGTTTGATTATTATTATCTATTGAATTATTTTGATTATCTAAATCATTTTTTTTATAATAATTTTCAATTAATTTTTTACTTGTATCATGTAAAGCTTTTGAAATATCCTTTAATATAAATTCATCATACGTATTACTATCAATAAATAATGTATCAACAACATTACATAAAATATTTAAATTATCTCTTTCTTCATTTGTCAAATTTTTTTCAGGAGATGGCATTTTTGGAAAATTAATTTTTTTTCTATCATTCTTTCTTGGAGAAGGAAGAGGATTAATATTATTATTATTATTAACTATATTTTTATTTAAATTAACATGACTTTCATTTTCTTTTATAATTTCATGTATTTCATCACATGGAGTATCATATGAATATTTTTTAATGTTCATTTCAATATTTTTCATAATTACATCTATATTAAATTCATCACTAGCTTCAAGTAAATAATTTCCACTATTAATTAAAATGTAATATAAATTTTGAATAGCTTCGATTAATAAAATCCAAGAATTACTATCTAATAAATTTACACAATGGGCAATATTAAAGAGAGTTCTTGTAATTAAAATATTTTTTTCTTTTATTTCAAAAGAATTAGATAAATTATTTGGAATTGCTAATTTACATAAATCACTTAAATATTCATCTCTTATTACATTTAAATTTACTGCAGAAAAAATTGAAATATAACTTTGAAAAATATTTAAATAAGTTTGAATAGTAATATCATCATTTGAATTAATCAATAAACCAATTAATGCACCTTTAATTGCAACATATTTAAACTTTAACATTTCTATAATTTTATTTTGATTTTCATTGAACTCAATTTCATTTTTTTTATCTATATTTGTATTAACTTTAATACCATTTTCTTCCATAATATTTATAAAAGAATCTTTTAAATGAACATAACTATCAACTAATAATTTATAAGCATATGATGAACTTGTTATTATATTATTATTACTTTCACCTTCACATATGATTTGATTATTATCTATATATTTTGAATTTTTTAAATTTAAGTCATTTAATTTTTTATTTGAATTTTTTTTTGTATTTAAATTTAATAAATTCTGATTTTGGGAATTTTCATTTATTTTCTGTTTCATTATTACATTTTTATAAGTTATATCTGCTAATGAATTTAATAAATTTTCATATATTTCAAAATCGTTTTTATATAAATTAAAAAGTAATTTATGGTCATTTATTATTCCACATAATCCCTCTAATCCTATTATTTTTTGCCAAGTTAAAGTATTATCTCTTTCTGCATATTTTAAAATATGCTCTATTAAATCATTACATATAAACAATTTTGTTATAATCAATAAACAACATCTACAACTTTTTATTCCTATTAAAACATCATTTGTAATTGTTAATATTTTTTTTAATAAATGGGAAATTTCATCTTCTATTATTTTTATTAATTTCTCCTCTTTTAAAAAAGAATCTGAATTATCTTCTATTATTCTTGAAATTAATTCCAATCCCAAACATTTAGAATAAATTGAAGGTATTATCCAATCTTTTTTTTTTCCTTCTATTATTTCTATTAAATTGTTTATTAAATTATTTACAGTTTCTATATTTAAATTTTCAAAAATTCCTTTTATTAAAATTTGAAATATCAATTTCATTGGATTTTTAAATTCTATATTTTTAAAAGAAAAAGATTTACAACAAATTATCATAATATTATCAACATTATTTTCATTATAATTTATATTATTTGAAGTCATCATTGATTGAAGTGTTTCTAAAACTTTTAATTGAATATCATCCGTTGAATTGTCAAAAATTTCTTTTAACATTTTAATAATATTTTCAGAATCATTACTACTTATTAAATTATATATTATTAATTTTTTTAAAATTACAATACATGGCAAAAAAAATTTTACATATTTTCCTCCTGTTATTATCATTATTGGTTTTAATAATATTTCTATTGAAACAGATAATTCATTCTGAAAATTTTGTTTATCATTTTCTAAATTTTTTAATTTTGATATTGCTTTTATTGAAATTTCAATTACTTCTTTTATAGTATTATATTTTTTTTTACATTCATTTCCTAATTTTTTATAATCATTTTCAATATCATTCATTAATAAAGGAATTTCATCCATATTATTTCTTTTATACTGGAAAAAATTTGAATAAAAAATAAATACAATTTATTTAGATATTTTTTAAAATTTCAAAAAAAAAATAAAAATTAAAAAATCAAAAAGATTATTTCTAGTAAAGAATGATACATTAAAAAATATAAAAATGAAATTGAATATTAAAAATAAATATTTATATATGTCCATATTTTATTAAATAATTTATAATACATTAAAATAATAAAATAAAAATATTAAGTTTTTAAAAAAAATTTAAATTTTAATAATCAATATATAGTCTTATAATACATATTCAATAATTATATAAACAAAACAAGTTTAGTCATAAATTTTAATTTAACAAATCTAATCTAATCTCAATTTAATACCATTATTTAATATAAACAAAGGACTAATAACTTAATTTTTATCCCATTGAAACATTTTTAACGATATCATCTTTATATTTAAAAATTAAATTTCGAATATCATAATTATAATTATAATCAATCATATCTCTGGCAATAGTAACTAAAATTCTTCCTAATTGAAGCAAAGCTCTATCATTAATATCTTCACCCCAAAAACTAGAAATTAATATACCATTTTCTTTTTGTAATTTAAAATTTTGTTGCATATTATCAACAATAATAGTTTTTGATAAGTCTCTTCCTAATAAACTTATATCTTTAACAAAATCATTATCAAGAATACAACATTGATTTCTATATAATCTATAATTAAAATATTGTCCTTTTTTTTCTTCAATTGCATCTAAAATTGGGTCTGCATAAATTTGAGTTGATGCTGTAAATATAATAATTTCATAATATTCTCTTACTAAATTTAAAAAATTATATAAAAAAGGTCTTATTCTAGAAATTCCTTGTCCAATTTTTTCTTTTGTATATACAAATGACATTAATGTTTCATCTAAATCTAATATTAAAGTTAATGGTTTTTTTGGTGGATTTTTTAATATATAATTATTTGTTTTTGGAAAACTTGATCTTAAAGATGAAAAAAGTAATGAACCTGATTCATTGTCTATATGTAATATATTTGTCATAAATAATTTATTTATTATATCTGATGTTATTGAATTGTAATTTGAGAAAATTTCTATTATTTTTGGATTTAATATTTGTCTATTAGAATTAATTGTTGTTAATAATATTGTTATTAATTTATTTAATGAAACTATATTTTTTTCTATTTCTTGAAATATATTTGAACTAAATTCCTTTTTTTTTTCTTGTATTATTTTTTTTAATTGGTCTACCCATTTTATTCTTAAATATTCTTTAGTTATTCTTGTTAAAAGGTATTGACAAATATTTAAAAAATTTTGTTGATTAATAAATAATATATTTTTCACAATATCCAAACATTTATAAAAATTAACGTCTTTGAATGATAAATCATAAACAATCATAATACTAATTAATAATAGAGAATTATGATCACATATTAAATTTTTAACTTGTTTATTATTAAATAAATATTCACAATTTCCTTTTAAACTACAATTAAAATAAAAATTCCACCATTCATAACAAATTTTAGAAACAACTTTGAAATTTTTATTATAAACATTTTTCAAAATATTATTAAATTTATCTTCAATCATAATTAAATCTTCAACATTTAAAGTTTGATAATTTTTTTCATGATTTTCATTTCTTTGAGTATCAACAGAAGTAGAAATAGATTCTCTTGAATTATATTTTTTTTGATCATTATTAACAATTCTATCAGGAGTAATTGATGCTTTTCCAATAATATTTTTTTGATATTTTATTAAAGAATTTCTTTTAGTTTTACTCATGAAATTTTCTCTTTTTTCTTCATTTTTTACAGGAGTTGAAAAAGGAGAAGATGATAAAGTACTCATATCATCTTTTTCTTTATTTATATATTTTTTTTTTTCAATTCTTTTTTTTAAATAATCTCCCATTTCAGGTTGATTTAAAATTGGAGGTGAACGATTATGTCTTAATATATTTTTTATATTTGGGCTTTTATTATTTAATATTATTCTTTCTGGAGTTTTTGAATTTAAAAATTCCCTTTCAGAATTTTCTCTTTTTTCTTTGATTGCTAATGTACTATTTGATGCTTTTAATCCTTTATTTACTATAATTCTTTTTCTACTTGAAATAGTTTCTTCTACTGATATATTTGGGTTTTTTTGTTCAGTTATTTTTTTCTTTGAGTTAAACTTATTATAATTTCTTAATAGTTCTATGTATTCTTTTTGAGTTAGTTTTTCGTTAAAATTTTTGTATTTTTTTTGATTAAACGAAAGTATATTTTCCATAATTTTAATTTATGAAAATAATAAATTTTTTACTATTAAATTAATTTAATATAATTATAATTATAATTGATATTAAATTTCAAAATTCTATTGTAAGTAAAATGAGAATTTTTTTAAAATTATTTAAGAAATTCAAATTCTTAATCGTTTAAATATTTATTTTTTAAATTATTTTTTTTTAATTTTTATAAAAACCAGGATTAAATATTTAAAGTAATAAAAAATGAATAAGTATATAACATATATTTTTTTAGGTAATATTGACAAAAAAGTAATAATCGGAACATATCCAATAAAAAAAGATAAACAGACAGATAATTGTTATAAAAAATCAAAAGTTATTTTTGATAGTATAATTTTAACAAATGATTTCAAACAAAATATCCACCAAAAAAAAATAATAAATAAAGAGATATACTATTTTACTATAAAAAATTCAGAAATATTTTATTTAATAGTTACCCCAAAAACAACAAAAGAAAATACAGCAATAGCATTTATAGAAGAAGTTGAAAATTGTAATATTTATTTATTAATAAATCATAAAACAAATACTTTAAATGATTATGGTAAAATTGAATTGAAAAAAATATTCAATGAATTTAATAAAAATCCTGAATATGTTTCTTCAAATAGAACTTTACCTAGATTTGAAACAATAGAAAATGAAGTAAAAGATAGTAAAGACAATAATAATTCTGAATTAAAAAGTGTAGTTAATAGTATAGAAGATATAAATAGATTAGAAACAAAATTAGCTGAAATAGGAAATTCTTCTGAAATTTTTAATAATAAAAAACCAAGATTTCAAGAATTATTGGAAAGTCAAAGATTTAAAATTATATTTGTGGCTTTAATTATATTTAGTGTAATTGGGCTTTTAATTATTATTTCGAATAATGAATAAAAAAAAATAAAATAGAAAATAAGAGATATTTTCAAAAAAATATTTATTATATATATCTATATTATTTAAAATCTTAAATTATTTCAAAAATATAATTATTATTCAATTAATATATAAAAAATAATTATTTATTATCATTTACATTTTTAATCATTCCATCTAATTTTTTAATAATATTATCTTTCATTATAGAATCATAAATAGCACTTTTAGAACTTGTTAAAGGCCTTTTCTTTTTATTTAATTTATCAAAAGAAATAAAACGATTATTTCTTGCATTCATTTTACTTTGATATAAAAATAATCTATTAGTATGATCTACTAATTCTCTAAATTCATTTAAATGAGTAACTAAATCTTGAAAACCATGAATTTTAATTAATTTATCAGAATTTTTTGATTCAAATAAATTTCTAAACTTTTCTCTTTCTTCACCACTTAATAAACTTTGACCTTTAAAATCATATGTGTCCATTTTAGGTATATTTTCTTCTTTTGATGATTTTTTTAATATACCTATATTTATTCCTTTTCTTCTATTTAATTTATTTTCAAATATATTTTTTGCTGAAGAAACCTTAGTTTTTAAACTATTCTGATTTTGTAATTTATTTTTTAAAATACCAGTTTTTTTTGTTTTTAATGAATCATCTATTTTATCTTTTGATTTTGATTCACTTTTTTTACTAAGCATTCTTTTATTTCTTAAATTTAAATTCATTTGCAAATGAATATGTTTAATAGAACTATTTAATTTTTTATTTGACATTTCTAATTGATTATTTTTAAATTCTAAATCTTTAATTTTTTCTTTTAATTTAAATATTTCTTCTTCTTTTCTTTCCATTAAATTTTTTAATTCTTTAAAAGTTCTTACAGGTTCATATCTTAAATTAATTTGATCTTTCATATATAATCTAACCATCATATTTGAATAAGCAATTGTTTCTCTTAATAAACTATCAGTTGTACTTCTATTCATTGAAGAAATCATTAAATCTATATATCTCCCTATTTCATTATCATCAAATAAATTTGGTTGAAAATCACTTTCTTTAATATTTAGATATTTAGTATCAATTTTTATTTTTTTTTCTAAACTAAAAGCTTCAATTAATCTATTATATAATCTAAATAACATTTTATGTAAAAATATATTTTGCTCTTTATAACCTTTAAAAACACTTATTTCATTTTTTAAATTTAATAATTCTTTTTCATAAGATTCAGTTATTCCTTTTGTATTTAATTCTTTTTGATATATTTTTTCAGTTAATTCTTCTATTGTTCTTTTATTGATTTTATAATCTTCATTTTTTTCTTTTTTTAATTCATCTATTTTTTTCATTGCATTATTATATTCATTTAAAAAATTAACAAATCCATCTTCTCTTGTTTGAATTTCTTTAATAACATCAATTGGGTTTTTATTTGAAAACTCTTTCAAAAATTCATCAAATAAAACTTTATTTTCTTTAAATATTGAAAATCTAATTTGAAGTTTATATATTAATTGTTCATTATCTTTTAATTGTGCTTTAAGTTTATCATATTCTGCATTTAATTGTGCTAATTGAGATTGTAATAATTTTTTTTCTTCTAAAACTGTTTCATATTGAGAAACAAATTTTTTATTTTCTTTTTTAGATTTATCTATTACAATTTGAGTTGCATTTCTAAATTCTTCTACTTTTTTTTCAAATATTTTTTGAATTTGAAGTTCACTTTTTCCTTTTATATCTGCAATAAATGTTGATAAAGCATTTATTCTTATTTGTTCTAATAAATCATCTTTTTTTATTTTATTTTTTCGCTTTTCTATATATTTATCTGCTGTTTTTATTGAATTTTCTATTATTTTATATGGATCTACTGTTTCTAAGTTACTTTTTATTTTTGCAATTTCATTCATTTGAATTAATTTGTAATCTTCTATATCAGAGCGAAATAATTTTTTTGCTGATTTTGAATGCTTCATTTATTATTTTTTTTGTGTTTTATTATTTGAAAATTTTTTAAATTTTTTGAATAAGAAAATAATTATTTATTTCTTTAATTGATTGTTTTTAATAATAATGATATATTATTTTTTATTTAATAACTTAGAAATTTAGTTTTTTTGTTTTGAGTTTAAAATTTATAACTTATTCATATATTTATTTTATATATATAATAAAATTTATAATATATCAAGTATAAATATATGCCATTTTTTTTTCTTGAAATTTATTTTGCAAAAAAACTTAATTTTAATTATAACTATTTGCTATAAGTAAATATTGTAATTTGATATTAAAAGCGAAAAAAAATTAAAATTACCATATTATTTAGAAATTATATCTTGAAATATTAATAAATTTAGAGATAGCAACCTCTTTTTCGACATCATAAAATCTGCTTAAAATTAATATTTCGTTCTTTTTATTAATCAGTTTTTCTTTATAATTGTGAAGTAATTTACAGTCTAATTTTTTGTATATTATTTCAAAATTATTATAGAATTCTTCAAAAGATTTAAACATATTTTCATTGAAGTTACTTTGGACAATATTTAATATTTCAATGAAAGAAAGTTTAACTCTTTGTTTTACATTATTATCTAAATGCCAATTATTACCTAAAATATTTTTATAATTATACAAATTAAAAGATAGACATAAACATAAGAAATTAGATAAATCATTTGGATATAATTTTAAAATATCTTTTAAACGGAATTCCTTTTTATCTAAATATTTATTTTCAATATATATTAAAGTATGAAATAGACAACATTGAAATTCATTTCTAATTTTTTCATAATGTGAAAAAAGAAATTTAATAGAAGGTAATTTTATATTTCCAGAAATCATTTTCAGAATAATCATTCCTAAACAAAAAAAAGGATTAATTTTAATTTTAAATATTTTAGATATTTTTAAAAGCATAATTCGACAATTACATAATTTACAAGTTGAATGAATATTTCTTAAAAAAGGAGGAATAAATTTAAATTTATGATTTATATCTATAACTATATCACATCCACAAAATTCATTATGATAATTTTTATTTATTTCATTTTCAATATTGAATAAAATTTTTTTTGAAACTTTCTTAATTAGTTCATTATCAATAAAACCTATAGAATTAATTATATCTGTTAAAGTATAACCTAAAGGATGTTCTAATACAATTGAAAAACAATTTTCGTTATTATTTTCTATTAATTTGTATATTTTGAAATAATTTTCATTTTGATAGATTTTTTTATTATTATTCCATTCATTAATATTATTAATTAAATTTTCATAATAATTTTTATTTATTTCTTTTATCATATAAAATTCAAAATTAGGAATATAAATAAAATATTTATATTCATTTTTAATTTTGTAAGTAATTCCATCATTAACATTAAAATCATAATTATTAGAATAATTATAGTTATTATTTTGGTTATTATTGCCTTGAATATAAGGAACATTTAAATTAAAATTGGAAAAAGTTTTACTATGAGAAACATTATTTTTTTCATAATAAAAATCTTGTTTTCTTTTAATTGTATTTTCAATTGTATGATTTTTTATATTTCTCTCACTGTCAGTATAATTACTTTGAGGTCTAGTTTTTGTATTTGAAATATGAAAAGGTTTTGTCAAACTTAATTTTACTGAATAATTATTATCATCTCTTTTTATTTTAATGAAATTTTCATTATTTAAATTCTCTAAATTTGATTTTTCATTTAATGTATTATTAAATGATTTCTCATATAAATTTTCAGGTTTAATATTTGCTTCTCTATATAAATTATATAATCAAAATAATTTTACCTGTAATTAAATACTGATGGTAATCCATTTGTTAAAATTTTCGGTTTTTTTTTAATTTCTGATTCAGTTATTCTTGGAGAAAAAAACATTTGAAACTTATCTTTTTCCATTTTATAATCTCCACGAAAATAATTTTGAATAATTGGCTTATTTAAATCCATAAAATCTTCTTGAGGACAAAAATTCCAATTTTTCTCTTTATTATCTTGAATATATTTAATATTCATTTTCTTTATATTTTTTTTTAATTAAAATTATATAATAAAAGGATAATAACTTTAAAATTAATTTTTAAATAAAGAAAATATTCAGAAAAGAAATTATTAAATGAAAAAAAAACCAAAGATAAAAAATAATAGAAGTGAAAACAAAAAAGAACAGTTTTAATAATAAAAAAATAAATAAAAACAATAATATATGAAAAAGACATAAATCAAAAAGTTCATTTAAAAATTCTCATTTAAATCAATAATTCTTTGAATTTTAAAAGTCATAATTATTACTTAATATAAAGGAGAAAATTATAAATTATAAAAAGTTGAATTCTCAAAATTTTTTAACTATATATATTTTTTTAATTAATCATCTTCATTTTTGTTTTTAATTTGTTCTATAAATTGTTTTAATATTCTATTTTCAAACTCTTTTTTATCATTAATATTTTCATATGAATAACCATCCTTATCAACAATTGGATTAATTAAAATTTTATTTGTATTTTTATCTCTTATAGATTTTTTTCCCATTTCAACAATTTTTTTTCTGGAATAATCCTTATTTTCTGTTAATATAATTCTATTTTCATTTATAAAAAAAGTATCATGTTTTTCATAATTCATATTTTTAAGATATTTAAACATAAATCCAAAAGTCATTGAAGAAAAAGTTAAATATATAAAATTTTTAAATTCCATCAAAAATATTAATAAAATAAAAAAGTGTTTTTTTAACATAAATAAATAATCTAAATATTAAAATTAAATTTATAATCAATATAATTAATTATCTTTAAAAACCTAAAAACAATGACAAAAGAAAACAAAAAAAAACTTGATGAAAAAACCCCGAAAAAAAAACTTTTAAAAATAAAAAAAAAAAAAATTAAATATTTAATCCATTAAAATAGATTAAAAAACCAAAAAATTTGGATGAAAAAATAAAAATAAAAAAAAAAAATAAATATAAAAAATATAATTAAATAATAAAAAAAAAAAATTAACCAAACCCGAAAAACCATATAATAAACCTTGGAAACAAAAATATAAAAAAAAAAAAAAGATGAGTGACCACGAACACGACGAGCATTTTGAGCACACTGACGCAGGTGCCTCAGACACATACCCAATGGCAGTAGGATCAATAAAGAAAAACGGGTACATGGTATTCCAAGGTCGTCCATGTAAAGTAGTAGATTATAGTACATCAAAGACAGGAAAACATGGTCATGCAAAAGCATCAATAACAGGAATAGATATATTTAATGGAAAAAAATATGAAGATTCAGTACCTACTTCTCATAATGTTGAAGTTCCTAATATTAAAAGAACTGAATGGACTGTTATTGCTTGTGATGATGAAAATTATCTCACTCTTATGGATCTTAATGGTAACACCAGACAAGATCTCAAATGTCCTGATGAAACTGAAAGTGATGCTATATTAACTGAAAGAATTAAAGGTGCTCTTGATGAAGGAAAAGAATTCACTGTTACTGTTATGGAAGCTATGAAAATTGAAAAAGTTATGGAAATGAGTGAAAAGAAATAATCATTTTTAAGGTTATAAAAAAATTTTTTTTTTAAAGATATTTTAATTTTAAAAAAAATTTCATGATTTTGGAATTTTAGGTTTTTTTTCTTTTTTGCTTTTTGGTTTTTTTTGATTTTTTTTAATTTAGTGTTTTGATTGTTTTTTTTTATTTTTTTTGTTGTTTTGTTTCTTTTTGGGTTGTTCATTTTTTTTTTTTTTTCATTTTTTGTTTAAATTGAATCTGGCCAATCAGATTTCTGTTTTTAATTTTTTATTTTATTATTTTTTTTAGATATTAATTTCTTTAATTAAAAAATAATATTTAAATTAATTAAAAAAACAAAATAAAAAATTAATTTCTATATATTAATAAAAATTTTAATAACTTCCTGAAAAAAAAAATTAAATAAATTAAAGAAAAAAAAAAAATAAAAATGTCAGATGAAGAAAATGAAGAGTTAAAAAATTTAGAAACAGTAAATTATTCAAAAAGAGAAAGAGTTCAAACTCCTCATTCTATATTAGCATTATCTCAATTAGGAATATTAGAAGAAAGATTAAAAAAATTATCAAAAGAAAAATATTTAGAAATGCATCCTGAATTAAAAAATTGTTCTCAAGAAATAAAAGATTTAAGATTTGAACATTATAATAAAAGAAGAGAAGAAAAAATAGAAAAAGCAAAAAAATTAAGAAAAGAACTTTTAGATGATGAAAAAAATAAAAAAGAAAAAGATAATAATTATAATGAAGATTATTCTGATGATGAAAATAAAAGTAAAAAAAAATTTGAAAGTGCTGCTATTAAAAAAGAAAAAGAAAAATTAGAATCGATGAAAAAACAACAATTAGGAGAAATTAAAAATATTATTGATTTTTATTATAAAAATGAAGAAATTAAAAAAAAAAATAATGAAAAAATGAAATTACAAGAAGAAAAAGAAGAAAGATTAAAATTAGAAAGAGAAAAAATTAAAAAAGAAAAAGAAGAATTAGAAAAAAAAAGAGAAGAAGATAAAAAAGAAAGATTAAAAGAAGAAAAAAAAGAAAAAAAAAGAAAAATTAAAGAACTTAAAGAAAAAGAAAAAGAATTAGAAAATAAAGAAAAAGAAAAACAAAAAAAATTTGAAATGGAAGTAAAAAAGAAAAAAGAAGAAAATGAATTAAAACAAGAAGAAATGAAAAAAAAAATAGAAAATAATTTAAAAGAAGAATTAAAAAAACAATTAAATAGACAAAAAGAATTAGAAGAAAAAGAAGAAATTAGAATAAAAAATTTAGAAAAAAAAAGAAAAGAAGAATTAAAAGAAATTGAAAAAAAAAAAATTGAAGATGAAAAAAAAGTTCAAAAAGCAATTGAAAAAAGTGAAAATGAAATAAAAATAAAAAGAAAAGCTTATGAAGATAAAGTTAAAAAAGAAGAAGAATTAAAATTAATGAAAGAAAAAAATTATTTAAAAGAAAAGAAAAAATATGATGAAGAAATTAAAAAAAAAGAAGAAGATATTCAAAAAGTTTTAAAAGAAAATGAAAGATTAATGAAAAAAAAAGTTGAAGATTATAATAAAAAACAAGATGAATTAAAAAAATTACAAGAAATAAAAGATAAAGAAAAAAAAAAAGAAATAGAACAAAAAAGAAAAGAAATTGAGGAAAAAGAAAAAAAAAATTTTCAAACAAGATATAATAATTTTTTACTGATGAAAGAAAGAAAAAGATGTTTATTATTAAAATTTAATGAAACTGAAAGAAGAATTCAAAAACAAAAAACTGAAAATGAAAAACAATTAAGTTATAAAATATTAGAAAAAGAAATGAAAAAAGAAGATATAAGTGATTCATTAGAAATGAATAAATATCAAATGTTATTTAGAAAAAAACAAAAAATAAATGAAATGAAAAAAAGAGAGCAAAGATTAGAAAAATTACAAAAAGATAAAATTAGAATAAATTTACAAAAAAAAAAATTAAAAGATGATTTAATTGCAAGAAAAACTTTTTTAAGAAATAAAGTTACAAAAATTTTATCGAAAGGACATTTTCATAATAAAATTGATATTTATAGAAAAGTTTTTTCTGATGATGAATTTAGTGAAATAACTAAAAATTTATCTCCTGAAGAATTAGGAAATCAAACAGAATATAATAATAATTTTTATGAGGAGAAAAGAAGAAAAAAGAAATATAAAACTCATAGTGAATATGAAGAAAAAAATACTCAAGATGTTGATTTCTTTTTAACAAATTAAGAATATAATTCATCAAAATCTAGTTAAATAGTTATTGCTAATTTTATTTATTGAATAAGTTTTAACCTTTTCATTTTTATTTAAATATATATTTATATAAATTTTTAATATTAATATATTTGAAAAAAGAAAAAAACTCAAATTCAAATCATTATTATAGAATTGTACAAATATTAAAATTTTAATTTATAATTTATTATTTTATGTTTAAATACCCTTTTATTATATTAAATAAATTATATTATTCTTTATATAATTCTTTAATTCTTCATAAGTAATTGTTATTTAATATTTTTACTTCCTTTAAATTCTGTATTTTAAGAATCTATAAATATTTCATTATATTTTTCAGTAACTGTTTTTAAATTGTTTAAAATAAATTCAACTTTTCAATAATATTATCTTCTAACTTTATAATTAATGTTTTATTAAATTCTAAAAAAAACTTTAATTGAATTGTTATTTTTATATAATTTATCAATTAAATATGTTCCAGTAGCAAAAACTAAATAAAGTTCCAAGTGCAAATACCCAATCAATAGATTTGTAGATAAAGTTATATTAATTAATCCTTCAAATATTCCTAAAAAAAATGAGTAGATATATTATTTGAAATAGAAATTATTTCCATTCCAAAATCAAGTTTAAATACAAGAAGATAAAAATTTAATTTTTTAAATTGTTCTTAATTTTAATCAATTGTTCTATATATTCATTTTTTTTTATATAAAAACTAAAAAAAAATTACATGAATCTGATATTTCTTTTTTCTATTTTTTTTTTCTTTCTCTAGAGCTTTTTCTTTTTTAAATTCGTTAATTTTTTCATAAAAATTCAATTTTTATTTCGGTTCTTCTTTCCAAATAATTTTTAATTAATTATTAATATAAATTTTCAATGTCTGATTTTTCTTTTTCAACATTTGTATTTTTACAAAGATTATTTCCCTTGATATTTAAATTAATAAGAGAAAAATTTATTTTTCAAACTTATTCTCTTTTTTTATTTGAAATATTTTTCTATCAATTCATTCATATTTTCTAATTCTTTGACAACAATATTTTCATTCAAAATTTAATATTTTTGAGTAAAAGTTTATAATATTTAAGTATTAAATTTATAGAATATTATTTTTTTTTTCTTCAATTAAAATTGTTTTATTAAACAAATTAAAATTATTATTATTGATTTTAAATTTCAAATGAATGGAATATATAAAGGATTTTTTGATTTTTTAAAATATATAGGATTAATTACAGATATAACTCAAGAATTATTTAATAATTCATTAAATAATATATTGAATAAAAATAAAGAAGAAAATAATATTTATTCTAATTTAGCTGAGATTTTAGAAAATTATCTTAATAATCTTTTAAATGAAGATAAAACATCAATTGCAAAAACTATAGTTTCTAAATATAAAGAAAATAAAGATAATTTAAAAAAAAATAGATTATATAAAATAATAAAAAATAAAGAAAATAAAATATTATATATTTATTTTGAGAAATATTATAAAAAAATATTTCCAGTGAAAATAGAAGAAGTAAAAAATAATAAAAATGAAATGATGAGTATAACAAATCATAATAATTCTTCTTCAAATGGAATAAATTTAAGCACAATTGATTTAATTAATAGACAACAACAATACATAGATAAATATAAACAAAATAAAATAAATAATTTAAAAGAAAAAGAAAAAAAAAATCTTGAATTATGTCCATTTAAACCAATGTTATTTACAAAAAATTCACAAAATGAGAAAAAATTTTTAAAAAATTCAGAAAGAAATCCTTACAAAAGATTATATGATGATTTGGAAAAAAGACAATATAAACAAATAAAAATACAAAAAGAAAATATGTTATTAATTAAACAACAATCAAATTTTAAAAGTAAAAATATATTAAGTCCAAAATTAAAATCAATAAAATCAATAGATAGAATAGAAAAATTATATAATGATTATAAAGAAAGAAAAGATAAAAATAATAGTTTACAAAAAGAAATTGATTTTGAAAGAGGATTAACATTTACTCCTTTTTTATATAAAAAAAACCCAAAATCTCAAAGAAATAAATCATTTAGAGTGAAAACAATTGATTAAAAAAAAAATTAAATATAAAAATATAATATTTTAACTTTTTACATAGATAATTAATTAATTAAATAAATAAATAATAAAAAAAACATTTTGAAAATATACTATTTCAAATTAAAAAAATAAAAATTAAAATCTTTTTTTAAACCAAAAAAATAAATAAAATGAAAATAAACAACGAAGAAACAATAGGAATAGATGTAAATATAGATAAAGAAATGGGTGAAAATGAGGAAATAAAAGCAAATGATGATATAGATATAAATTTAGAGGATGAAAATATTCATTCAAATATGCCAAAAGCAGAACAATTAGAAATAGTAGATGATTCTCCAACAACAACAATAAATATTCCTCCTAATGAACATACTAATTTAAATATTAATACTGAAAATAATAATAATAATAATAATGATAATAGTTTAAATAAAGAACTTCAAGAAAGATATAATCATCAACATTCACATCAACATCAAAATTTTCAACGTCATTATTTTAATCAAAAATTATCTGTTAAAGATAAATTAAAAAAGAGAATTATTTCATTTTTTTATATGTTAGATCATTATATTACTGGTAATTTTGATCAATTTTGTAATACTTTTGATTTGGCTGTTTCAAAAAGCGAATTTCCTAATTTTGTTAAAAAAATTTTACATGCTAAACAAATTTTATTATGGATTTATATTATAAATACTAATTATTTATTATCACAAATTGAAAAAAATGATTTTATTTCATCAATATTAAATTGGAATTTATATGGTTTTATTATAATTGTTTTAATATTAAATATTCATTATTTTTTTAATGAAAAGAATATTTTTTTAAAAGAAGATAAAGAATTGGAAAATTATGCAATAAATCGAAATAGACAAATTTCTGCAAATAGATGTCCAATATGTAATGTTATAATATGTATGAGAAGTGTTCATTGTCATTATTGTAATAAATGTATAATTAAATATCATTTCCATAGTCATTTTTTTAATTTATGTGTAGGTTCTGGTAATGAATTAATTTATGCTTTTTCTTTATTAGGAACTTTAATTTATTTTTATCTTTCATTTATTATTTCAATTTATTTTATTTTTTTTCAAGATAATATTCTTCATGGTTATAGACTTCCTTTACATAGTTGGAGTTTTGTTTCTATTTATGTTATTCTTAAACATACTAAATTTTCTTATGATTTTTTTAAATGTTTATTTTCAGGTTTAACTTTATATGAAAAAGGTAATAGTAGATTAACTTATTTAATTAAAAATCATGTTAGAGAACAATTCAATCCTTTTGAAAAAAGTTTAGGAAATACTATTTGGGAATTAATTGTAAATTGTTTTAATATTAATATATATAAACAAAATGAAATAGATAATTATGTTCCTATAAGTGAAAGTTCTAATGATGAATTGTTAGAAAATAATGATGGCCCATTAACTTTTGAACAAGAAATTAAAGGTTTTAAAATTATATTAAAATTAAAAGAACCTTTTAAACCTTTTATTTCTAAAGAGAATCATGTTCATAAAAAAATTAATGCTAGTGAAGTTAATAATTGGAATTTATTGAGAATTTATACAGTTTTTGATTTATCAAATTCACCTTTTGCAGATTTATTAAGTTTTCAAGCTGAAAAAAATATTGAACAATATAATCAAATGCAAAAACAAATGGAAAATCAACAACTACATAATCAAATGCAAAATCAAAATCAAAATAATAATTAAATAATAAAAAATAATAAATAAAAAATAAAAATTTTTGTAATTTTATTTATTTAATTAATTAATGAAAAAGAATTAAAATAAATTATTTGATAAGAATAATAAAGAAAACAAAATTTTAAAAAATCAAAAATAATTATTTTTCTAATAATTAATGATTAATCTCTTACTCAAATATATTAAGAATTAAATTAAATCTCATCATAATTAATTAAGTTTTTTAATTTAATATTTATAAATAAAAATGTCATTTAAATTTTTAAATAAAAAAACTTTTAGAGAAACAATAGAAGTAGAGTTAATTACTCCTGAATGGAAAAAGAGATTTATTGAAGAAAAATATGATAAAATTATAAACACTTATTTTAAAGAGAATGTTTCATTATATGAAAATTTTATTAATTTATTAACTGAAAACCGAACTGATAATAACTTTTTATTAGAAGAATTATCTCCATTTTTGACTGAAGATGCTAAAAAAAATATCATTAAAGGAATATTATCGTTTAAAAATAGAGAAAAATATAATTTTAAGTTAATTCATTTTAATCAAAAAGAAACACTATATACATTTTTCAAAAAACCAAAATTATTAGCTCATATTTATGGACAAGATACAATACAATATTTTTTTATTCCTAATATTGAAAGTTTTCAAATATTTAGAGAATCACTTAAATATTATTCTTTAAATTTTATAGAAAATAATGATTTACAAACAATTGTTCAAAAAAACAATAAATTTAAAGATGAAACTTTTTACCTTTTCTTTTCCCAAAATAATAAAATTGAATTAGATTTTAATAAGTTAAAACAAGAAGAACTTTTTACTGATAATTTAATAAAAATAGAAATTTGTAAACCAAATTTAATATCACCAATATTTTTTTATTATATAAATATAGATAAATCTGATGAAATAAATTATATATATTATAATACTTTTAAAAGAAAGAAAGTGTTAGAAGATATAATGACATTGATAAATTTACAAGGGGGAAATAGTTTTGGTATAACTGGAGGAAAAGGAACAGGTAAATCAACAATTTTGTTATTTTTAAGTTCTTTAAATATATTCAAAATATTTTATTTTAATTTATATTGTTTTTATAGAAGACCAATTTCAACTACAATAAAAGCTTTAAAATTTGAAGTAAATAGACTTTTAAAAGGTTTTTATAAGGATAATATTGATTTATTAGATTTTTATAAATTAATAGAAGGATTAAATGATAACAATATGAAGCTGTTATTAATACAGAAGGGCCTAGCCTTATAATTGCTGGTGCGGGAAGTGGAAAAACAAAAGTATTAACACATAAGATAGCGTATTTAATAGAAAAAGGAGTAAAGCCTTGGAACATACTTGCAATTACTTTTACTAATAAAGCTGCTAATGAAATGAAGGAAAGAATTGAAAAACTTGTTGGAGATG